>SJYC01043508.1:0-49387 GCA_006408675.1 Madoqua kirkii
ACACAATGGAGTATTACTCAGCCCTTAAAAAGAATACATTTGAATCAGTTCTAATGAGATGGATGAAACTGGAGCTGATTATACAGAGTGAAGTAGGCCAGAAAGAAAAATACCAATAAGGTATACTGACACATATATATGGAATTTAGAAAGATAGTAATGATGACCCTGTATGTGAGACAACAAAAGAGACAGAGGTATAGAATGGACTTTTGGCCTCTGAGGGAGAGGGAGAGGGTGGGATGATTTGGGAGAATGACATTGAAACATGTATACTGTCATGTAAGAAATGAAGTGCCAGTCTATGTTTGATACAGGATACAGGATGCTTGGAGCTGGTGCACGGGATGATCCGGGGAGATGATAGGGGGTGGGAGGTGAGAGGGGGCTTCAGCATTGGGAGACTGTGTACACCTGTGGCTGATTCATGTCAATGTATGGCAAAACCAATACAGTATTATAAAGTAGAATAAAGTAAAAATGAAATTAAAAAAAAAAAAGAACTCTAAGCCCTTCATGTTCCGGTGAAAGGTCAGGAACCAAAGACACCTTCATCTTAGCAGTGGGATTATGAAATAGCAGGGCTGGAGGATAGCTACAAGTCATCTCCAGTGTGGTATCATGGTGCAGAGTGTGACCATCAGGAAACTTTTCTGAAAATAAAAAGTTAAAAGAAGAAAAGTGTGGACAGGCTTGGTTCAAATATTAACTCTACCACTCATTGGCTAGAGTAACTTCTGCAAGACAACAGATTCTTTGCATTTCAGTTTTTTTTTTTTTTTGGCTTAATGGAGATAACAGCATCCCTTACCTTCTGGAGTCACAACGGGGAAAGTATATAAAATATTAACGTAGAGCCTGGCAGCCAGGATGTGCTCAGTCAGTGGGAGCTATAATCATTCTGACCAACCAGCTGCTGAATGAATTCTCTTGACGGTATCTCTGCCAAATTATCCTCTGCTTGAAAATTTCCAGGAATGGAGAACTCACTACCTCAAGGGGAATCAGCTCACCCTCAAGCATCTGATCGGCTCAGACTTCCGCCTTCCTCTTGAGACAAGGAAGTCCCTGGAGGCTGAGATGAGACCATTCCGGTGGGATCTCAGAGTGCAAGGCCACTCTGACAGTCGAGCCTATAGTTAAACTTGAGATGAGCAGAAGGCTTCACCTCCCAGATCTGCTGGGTTGGCAGTGTCTGTGCAAAGCTCACCTAAATCCAAATGCCTGGCCTGCCAGACAGAGGGGAACTCTGAAATAAGTTTTTAGCAGCAAGCTTTCTAAGTGGTGGACATCTAGCTGCTTCTTTATGAGTTTGCCTCCAGCCCCTAGTCCCGCCAGGAACAGACAGGCACTTCTCTTTAGTCCACTCAGAATGTTTCCTTTTCAGTCTGAAATCTGAGACTATCATTTCCTATACTTGTCGGCCCCTTGAGTACAGTGGCCTGAGATCCCTGTGAACCCCTATGGTGGAAAATCTGGTGGATATATGACATTTCTTTTCTTACGAAACTCAGGATTAGAGAGAATCTCTCTTTTCCTGGTATTTGGAAACCTAGTCCTTACAATCCCCATGCTTCTATCCTCAATTAGTAGGAGATGACGCACACTACAGACCACCTGTGACCAACCCTGTGGTCATCAAGGCACTCAGTACTCTGCCTACTTCATCTAACCAATGTCATCACCGTGCACAGACTCTAGTCAAGCCAGTAGCCTTCTTCATTTTACCCTGTGACACTAAATCCTAAGGACCTTTACCCATGCTGTCTCAGCCACAGCATCTCCTCTTCTCCTGCCGTTTACTTACTTCAAAGCCCCACTGTCTCTGGACCTACCATCTGTGATCTTGCCCTTCCCAACCACCCAGAATCCATCCCTATAATACAGATGCAGTCACTTTAGTTTTCTGAATTGGTGGCAAGTTCACTGGCAGGCTTGACCACTCTGGAATAATTTCATAAGTACTGTCCATGAGTAGTATTTTCATGAGTATTATGGTCATTTAGGTTAAGTATGATGACTTAGACTTCTTTCATGTTTTCTTAAGTGCCTAGCCTAATAGATGTTTAGTAGATTTCTTTGGATAAAAGGAGTCTATTTGAAGTGATAGACAGTATTAAGCTAGAACTAGCAGTGGACCTCAAGTCAGTCACACAGAAAGGAAATCATATAAAATCAGCAGCCCCACTCTGGTCAACTCAATTAAAGCTAAGCTATTTAATGTCAGTTACCATAGTTTGACTTTAATTCCATTAAATTAAATGGACGGGCAACTTTGTGTGATTTTCAGTCGACCACTGAACTCAGGAGTACAATAAATATTAATACTTAATGAATGAAAGGATGGAGGGCTTCCTGAGATGGAGATATAATTTCACATGTAGTTAAAGAAGGCTGATAAATACAATAGATTATCAAAATTAGTTCTTGAGGCTGCCCTATGATCTCAGTTATTCCCTCTGCTCTGTAGCAGGCCATTCAAGGCTCTTCATATTTTCTTCTTTTTTTTCAATTGACATGTAGTTAAATTTACATTGTTGTGTTAGTTTCAATTATACAGCAAAGTGGTACATCTGAAACTAACACAACATTGTAAATCAACTATATTCCAATATAAAATAAAAATTAATTACTAAAGTATACAGCAAAGTGATTTAGCTACACACACATAGGTGTGTGTACATATATTCTTTTTCAGATTCTTTTACATTATAGATTATTATAAGATACTGAGTATAGTTTCATGTGCTTTACAGTAGGTCCTTGTTGTTTACCTGTTTTATATATACTAGTATGTATGTGTTAATCCCAAACTCCTAATTTATCTCCCTTCTTCACTGTTCCCCTTGGTAGCCATAACGTTGTTTTTTGTGAATCTATTTTTGTTTTGTAAATAAGTTCATTTACTTTGTTTTTTTTTTGATTCTACATGTAAGTGATATCACATGATATTTGTCTTTCTCTGACTTACTTCAGTTAATATGATAATTCCTATCCATGCTGCTGCAAATGGCATTATTTCATTCTTTTTATGGCTGAATAATATTCCATTGTATACATATACCGCATCTTTTTTATCTGTTCATCTGTTGATGGACATTTAGGTTGCTTCTATGTCTTGGGTATTTTAAGTAGTGCTGCTATTAACACTGTGGTACTTGTATGTTTTCAAATTAGAGTTTTCTCTGGATATATGCCAGGAGTGGGACTACTAGATCATATGATAGCTCCATTTTTAGTTTTTAAAGGGACCTCCATAACTGTTCTGCATAGCGATCACACCAGTTTATGTTCCCAGCAATATAGGAGGGTTCCCTTTTCTTCACACCCTCTCTAGCATGTATTATTGATAGACTTTTTAATGATGGCCATTCTGACTGGTGTGAAGTGGCACCTCATTGCAGTTCTGATTTGCATTTCTCCAAAAATTAGTGGTACTCAGCATCTTTTTATGTGAAACTCTCCCTATTCTAAGCACAGATGCTCTGCCAGTTTTATCTATCATATTTTCTCTGTTTGCCCTCTGTTCCAGAAAATGGACTATTTGAGGTTTCCAAAATGTAGTTTTAATCCCCTTCTATTATCTTTGCTTATATATATATATATATTTTTTTTTCCTCTAAGATAGACTGAAACAAACCCACAAACCAAACTACAGCTACCTCATCTCTGAAACCATTCTAATCAAAGGAAAAGGTTGTGATCTCCCTGTTCCTGAATTTTTTCCAGCAGATAATTTGTCTATACTTCTTTGACAAGACTTTGTATGTTTGGGCTCATATATATAATTTGTGGCTGCTTATTTGCATGCCATTCTCAAGAGCTACTCCTGGACTGCAGTCTGAGGGCAGAGGTAGTCTTTTATCTATCTTGATGTTTCCTGTGGCACTTAGAAATAGCCAAGTTTGCTCAACAATGGCTAATAACTGCTGACATTCTAAGAGCACTTCCGGGTGCTAGGAATCATGCCTTATCTCAGTGAACGCACCATGACCCTCTGATGCAATGATCCAAGCACTTTGTTTTTCTTTGGCCATACTGTACAGCTTGTAGGGTCTTAGTTTCCTGACCAGGGATTGAATCCAGGGCCATGGCAGTGAAAGTGTGCTGATTCCTAATCATTCGACCACCAGGGAAGTCCCTGAAGCAAGAACTCTCACTGTTGCCTCTTTCAGGTGAGGAAAGTAAGAGATACCCTTAAGTATCTTGTCTGAAATAGCTGAAACAGAGGCAGCAGAGTACAACCCTAGCAGTCTGACTCTAGAGCCTGAATTCTTGAAAAGGACTTGGTGACCCTTCCATGGGCAACAGTCCTAGCAAGAAGAACGGACTCTCAGAAATAGCGAAAGAGGGTGCAGGAACCACAGCATAGACCTCTAGAGATCCTGACTCTTAAAAGTGTCATTAACCAATTCATAGTCAAGTGGCCCCCTATGTGTTGAAACAGACAAAGGAAAAGAGGGAAAGCAAGTTCTAAGGGCCAGATTTCTATTGACCAAAGCGCCCCTTCACAACACAGCATAACGTCTGCTGAGCTGAAATGTTCAAAACTGTCTCTCTCCCACAGAGTGAACCCTTCAAAGGATTCGCTTTAAGGTGAGGTGTTCCAGCTGATGTTTGCTTGCTCTCCTGCTCTGTGCGTAGCAGACAGCCAAGTGTGCAGGGCGCCTGGGGAGGCTGGGGAGCCTGGGGAGCCAGGCAAGCTTGGGCTGCTCTGTGTGCCAGTTGAGGAGAGACCTGTCTCTCCACTCGCCGGGTCCACTGGCCTGAACGACAGCCGAGCTGCATCAGGACTGGGCTTCCATGGATAGGAGCAGGTTTGGAAGCCACATGTGTTTTTCCATTGAACTGCTTGTCAATGTTTGGCAAAAAATAATGATGCCGAATGGATGCTGAAGAAAGGAGAAAGCGCTCTTAACCCGCTCTGCCCTTTAAGGCTATTGCAGCAAATATCACTTGAGAAGGGAGAGCAAGGACATGAGGGAATTCGTAAGCCATTAGCTGAGATTTCAGGGTCTCTCTCTCTCTCCCTCCCACCCTCTCTACACTCCAGCTTTCCTGGTGTCACAACAGGACCTATTTGGGTGGTGAACAGAGAGCACTGGATTTGGAGTTGGGAACCCTGAGTTTTAGATCTGCATCTTCAATATGCTGCTTACACGACCTGCTGCAAATCAAGGGTCTCCATTTCCCCGTCCGCAACATTGAACTGTAGGTGACAACTATTGTATCTGCCTCTTTAACAGGAGCTACTGTGAGGATCATTGAACCATCATGTGAAGGGGTCTTGTCAGCTGGAGACCACAATTAAATAAACAAAGGATCATGGTTTGTGGGATTTTTTAATGCTCATGCAGACACAAAAACAAATACAAAACAATGGGCTATAGGATATACTTCTAAATGGAAAATGTATTTTAAAATGTTTTCCATTTTACAATTTTGGGGCCTGTTAAAATAGAATAGATAAAAACTTGTTAAACTCTGTATGCTTAAAAGACTCTCTCCTGTCTCCCTTTTATTCTCTTTGAATCATTTCGAGTCTCTTCTGGGATGCTATGATGAATCTATCCAAATTGATTACCCACACCACTGAGATCTGTTGCTTTAAACTGTGAAAGTGACACAACTTGGGTCTTTGTAAAGTGCTGCCTGTTTTCGTATTATTCTGTATTGTTTACTTTCTTTATAAGATTTCAGGTTCTTGAGGGAGGCCTTATGTATCTATCATGGAATATGACACTGGTATTTTGGAAATGATTTAATGCATCTTTAAAATTAATAAGTTTGCCACTCAAATATTTCATGTGCAAGTCCCGTGTGCCTCTTACTTTGTGTGTAGCACTTTGTTACATGATATGGAGGTCAAAAACTCTAAGAAATAGAATTATATTATCTAAATCATATCTTACGTTTAAATAGGAGTTTACAATTCAAAAGCATTTCTCAATATGAGCCACAAAATCAATAAAGTAATATTGGATTATAACCCAAAGTATAATATAAACATCCATGAGTTCATATCTATGTAAGTAAATAATGAAATAGTTAAATAAATGGGTAAGAATAGACAGTCTCTCAGGCAGAATTCCAAGTAATTTATGTAAGTCCTCTGCCTTTAAAGAAATGGGGCTACATTCTCCACTCCTTAAATGTAGACTGGGCATAGTGACTTCTTTCCAAAGAGTTAGCCAAACAATTATTTAGTTTATTAGTTAGTAATAATATATCACTGCTGGTTCTTTGTTGTTGTGAGTTGTGAAGCTCGCTCAGTCGTGTCCGACTCTTTGCGACCCCATGGACTGTAGCCTACCATGTCCCTCCATCTGTGGGATTCTCCAGGCAAGAACACTGGAGTGGGTTGCCATTTCCTTCTCCAGGAGATCTTCCCAACCCAGGGATTTAACCCAGGTCTCCCGCATTGTAGGCAGATGCTTTACCATCTGAGCTGGTTCTTTAATTTTGACAAATGACCATCCTTGTGTAAGATTTCAATTATAGGGAGAAAACTGGCTGTGAGGTATACCAAAACTCTCTGAACTACAGTTAGTCCTCTGTATTTGTGGAGGCAGAAGTCTCACATTTGGAGGGCCAACTGCATTATGCCATTTTATATAAGTGACTTGAACATCTGTAGATTTTGGTATTTGAGGGATACCCCATCATAGATACCAGGGGGCAGCTGTATCTTAGAGACCTTTCTATAAATATAAAACTACGATTAAAAGTTCATTAAAAAGGTAGTTTCACAACTGCGTGCTTGTCTAATGAATGTTGTATTGAATATACATGCTTGTCTTTGCTGTCTCTCCCAAAACCCACAAAAATCATAGTAAAGGAATGAAACAGGTGGGAACCCACAGAACAAAGAGACACTGAGAAAAGCAAGAGGAGGCAAAGGAAGTAAAACATTTGCAGGACGTAAAGTGGATACATGGAAGGTAACTGATATAAGCAAAGTGAGTAAAGCTGAAGCTTACCTGTGGGCAGAGAAAGTGGGTGGATGGTAATAAGAGAGTAAGAGAAGCTAATAGCACTGCAGGTCACCAGACAGGGATGGCAATTTGAAGTATTAGAGACTCAAAATGCTGAGGTACAGCAGGATGGAAAGTGGTAAAAAGCTGCAGAACCCCTCCCCAGCTCACACAGTCAGGCATGCAGCCTTCTTTTCAGCCGCGCAGCAGACTGGAGGCTGCAGTGGAGGTGAAGGGAGGGGATTGTGGACTGGGTCACTAGGTATACCTGGTGTGGGGGATGCCCACCTATTGGCCATCTTCCCTCTCCCATGCAGACCATCCTATTGGCTTTTTGACATTTATAAAAATAGATCATTGTGTGTGTGTGCTCAGTTGTGTTCGTCTCTTTGCGGTCCCATGGACCCTGTCAGGCTCGTCTGTCCATGGAGTTTTTCAGGCAAGAATACTGGAGTGAGTTGCCATTTCCTACTCCAGGAGATCTTCCCGACCCAGGGATCAAACCCACATCTCCTGCATCTTCTGTATTGGGAGGCAGATTCTTTCCCACAAGCACACTTGGGGAACCCTTAAGAACAAAGGCAAGGGTCTCTAAGTATGGGAGGATAGCAATTAAAATGAACAAACAGAAAAATGTAAATCACAGGAAACAAGCACATTTCAGGGACTAAAAGAATGTTTCAAAAAAATGATACTCTTATTTGAGAGATGAGAAGCATGAATAGGATGCTATTTATTATAAAGGTATAATAAAGAAATAAGAAAGAACTCTGGAAATTCGTGCAATAGATACATAGATTAGCTAATAAAAATGCTGAAATGTAAAGTTGAAGGTACCACCCAGAAAATAGCTTAAGTCATGTCTGATTCTTTCAACCCCATGGACTATAGCCTGCCAGGCTCTTCTGTCCATGGGATTCTCCAGGCAAGAATACTGGAGTGGGTTGCCATTTCCTTCTCCAGGGGATCTTCCCAACCCAGGAAACAAACCCGAGTTTTCTATATTGCAGACACATTCTTTACCAACTGAGCTATAAGGGAAGCACCTAGGAAATAGTTTAAGTCTGATAAACAGAATCTTAGTAGTTCAACATACAACTAGTAGGAAATGAAAGTGAACAAGAGAAGAAAAAATGGAGAGAGGGACACTATTAAATAACTTACAGAAAGTCTCCTAAAAGTGAAGGATCTGAATTCTCAAATTGAAAAATCTCACAGAATGCCTAGCCTCACGAATGACCCATGAATGAAAAACACTTTAAACCACAGTCATAATTCAAGGGACAAAGAGACGGTCATTACAGCTTCTGCAGGGAGAGAAAGGAAGGAGATCATATGAAAGGAAGAGTGCTCAGATGGGCTTGCCTTTCATCAGCTCCCGCGGAAAAGAAGTTCATGGAGCTATATCTGCAAAGATGGAGAATATCTGTAAACTTTTGAATGAAAATTATTTCCATTTTCATTGGGGATTGCATTTAATCCCCAATTGATGGAGTTTGAGGTGGAGTAAAAGCCTTCTCAGATATGCATGACCTAGAAATTTGTCTCTCACTTACTCTTTGTTAAGGAGGTACCAGAAGATACAATCCACTGACGTGGGAGAGTTGATGAAAACCTGAGGAAGGATGACATATGGAGACCAGGAGAGCCAAAATTAGAGAATGAGAGAGCCAGCCCCAGAAGACAGCTCCCCTGCTGGGCCCACCAGGCCCAGCCAGGCCAGGCTGGAGCAGAAAGGACCAGGGATGTGGTGGGGGTCCTCAGGAGAACAGTGAAAACTGACAGATCTAGGAGAGAGGAAGCAATGAAACTGAGAGTTCTCATATGTGCATGTATAGCTAAGAGGAGTTGTGCAGTTTGCTCTGCAAATTTGGGTCTGACTCAGTGATAAAATACATAGGAAAAAATCAACAAAACAAACAAACAATGGTATAAACAAAGCAGGAAAACCAGAGTACACTAGCTCCACTGTGAAGGTATTTATGTAGTTATAAATATGTATAGTTATATAAATATTAATGTCACAAAAAATATGTTGTGAAAATGGGAGCCATGCAACTGGGGCTGAATGGGTCAAAGATGTGTGAGCTCAACCCTCATGCCTCATGTGTCACAGTAGAAATCCAATAAAGAGCATCTAGAATAAGAAATCAGGAAAAGGCAGTATAAAGGATAGGAAAGTGAAATATCAGAAGAAATAGCAAAAAATTTAAAATGATTCTCCTGAGCTGGAATCTGGGATAGGAACGGATGGGGGAAGGGAATGCTGAATTTTGTTCAGTTGCTTAGAATGCATTTGGTTTTAAAAGTTGTAATGCGTTACTTAGGGAGAAAATGGAATTTAAAAATATTCTGATCTAACCCAGCAGTGACTGGAAGAGTGAGTAATCCTCTCTCTCACTTTTTGGAGAGGAGACACAGGATGTGAAAGGTCAAGTGATCTTCTCAGAATCACAAAAAACAGATGGTGCCACAGCCTGGACTAGACTTGGGGCTCCTAACTCGCAGGCTGGGCTCTGTCCACTCTAGGTGGAAACGAAGCAATAAAATTAATTTATGTTGTCAGGTGTGTGGACAGGGATTCAGTGGAATCTAGAATGATCTGCAGGTTTCAGGGACGCTCTTTGACCTTTACTACGTTTTGTGAGTTCTGAAAAATAGCAGAGTACATGAAGTACACAGCCTCTTGCAATGAAAGAGCCATTTCCTAAAATCATCTTTCATCAGCCCTTTAAGCCTTTTTCTCACACTCCTCTCCAGCTCCTTCTTGAAGTCACGTACTACAGCAATAGAACTTTCACTCTGGGTAAGCAGAGTTCCAAAGAATAGCAAGGAGAGATAAGAAAGCCTCCCTTGGCGATCAATGCAAAGAAATAAAAGAAAACAATAGAATGGGAAAGACTAGAGATCTCTTCAAGAAAATTAGAGACACCAAGTGAACATTTCACACAAAGATGGGCTCAATTAGCGACAGAAAATGGTATGGACCTAACAGAAGCAGAAGATATTAAGAAGAAGTGGCAAAAACACACAGAACTGTAGAAAACAGATCTTCACGATCCAGATAATTACAAAGGTGTGATCACTCACATTCACCTAGAGTCAGACATCCTGGAATGTGAAGTAAGGTGGGCCTTAGGAAGCATCACTACAGACAAAGCTAGTGGAGGGGATGGAATTCCAGTTGAGCTATTTCAAATCCTGAAAGATGATGCTGTGAAAGTGCTGCACTCAATATGTCAGCAAATTTGCAAAACTCAGCAGTGGCCCACACGACTGGAAAAGGTCAGTTTTCATTCCAATCCCAAAGAAAGGAAATGCCAAAAAAAAAAAAAAAGCTCAAACTACTACACAATTGCACTCATCTCACATGCTAGGAAAGTAATGCTCAAAATTCTCCAAGCCAGGCTTCAGCAATGCATGAACCGTGAACTTCCAGATGTTCAAGCTGGTTTTAGAAAAGGCAGAGGAACCAGAGATCAAATTGCCAACATCTGCTGGATCATAGAAAAAGCAAGAGAGTTCCAGAAAAACATCTATTTCTGCTTTATTGACTATGCCAAAGCCTTTGACTGTGTGGATCACAATAAACTGTGGAAAAATCTGAAAGAGATGGGAATACCAGACCACCTGACCTGCCTCTTGAGAAACCTGTATGTAGATCAGGAAGCAACAGTTAGAACTGGACGTGGAACAACAGACTGATTCCAAATAGGAAATAGGAGTACGTCAAGGCTGTATATTGTCACCCTGCTTATTTAACTTCTATGCAGAGTACATCATGAGAAATGCTGGACTGGATGAAGCACAAGCTGGAATCAAGATTGCCAGGGGAAATATCAATAACCTCAGATATGCAGATGACACCACCCCTATGGCAGAAAGTGAAAAAGAACTAAAGAGCCTCTTGATGAAAAAGTGAAAGAGGAGAGTGAAACAGTTGGCTTAAAGCTCAACATTCAGAAAACAAAGATCATGGCATCTGGTCCCATCACTTCATGGCAAACAGATGGAGAAACATAGGAAACAGTGGCTGACTTTGTTTTTCTGGGCTCCAAAATCACTGCAGATGGTGATTGCAGCCATGACATTGAAAGACACTTACTCCTTGGAAGGAAAGTTGTGACCAACCTAGACAGAGACATTACTTTGCCAACAAAGGTCCGTCTAGTCAAGACTATGGTTTTTCCAGTGGTCATGTATGGATGTGAGAGTTGGACTAAAAAGAAAGCTGAGCACTGAAGATTTGATGCTTTTGAACTGTGGTGTTGGAGAAGACTCTTGCAAGTCCTTTGGACTGCAAGGAGATCCAACCAGTCCATCCTAAAGGAGATTAATCCTGGGTGTTCATTGGAAGGACTGGTGTTAAAGCTGAAACTCCAATACTTTGGCCACCTGATGCAAAGAGCTGACTCATTTGAAAAGACCCTGATGCTGGGAAAGACTGAGGGCAGGAGGATGAAATGGTTGGATGGCATCACTGACACAATGGACATGGGTTTGGGGGACTTCGTGAGTTGGTGATGGACAGGGAGCCCTGGCGTGCTGCAGTTTATGGGATCACAAAGAGTTGGACACGACTGAGTGACTGAACTAAACTGAACTGAACTGAATAAAGATATACAGCCCTAGATGTCTTTTCCTTTTTAAACTAGTCGTTTGCTTTCCTTTCCCTCACTGTCCAGGAGAGAGCCCGTTTCTTTTTCTGCCTGGTGCAGTTAAAGCGCGTTTTCCTAAGATGCTCTCTGTCTTGTGAGATGCATCCTTGTTTGGGCTTTCACTTTCGTGTTGCGATCACAAGAGATTGTTCTACTTTCTTAGTTTGTACTTAATAATCTGCCCTACTTTCTGCCCTGTGTGGGACACTTTTCACAGGTACTTGCCTGTGTGCAGTCCTGAGTTCTTTCAAGTCTTTCCTTGTTTCCTCAAACAATAATATACTTCTTAGACTCATTCAGCTCTCTCAGAGATCATCATTTATTCTGTTTCTTATTCATTTCAGTGCATTTCTCCTGAATACCTTTTTTAGTGCTAGACATTAAACTGGAATGTAGGAATTTAGCAGTATGCAAAACTGATACCACCTCTGTCCCCTTGGTGCTCTCAGTTGGTAGATAAATCATACCTGAGATAAATGCTTATGAATTAATAATTGCAATTAATAAAAATAATAATGTGATATAGAGTTGTGCATGGAATTTAGGTACCATAAGACCCTGTGAATGGGGATCTAGTCACCCTGGAATGGAGGGTGTTGGTCAGGGCTGTTGTGTGATGCTCAGTGGGACACCTCGAATATTCACCATAGTATCAAGTGGCAAGTTAGTGCCCAATAAACGTTGGCCATTTCTTGGATGGATATCCTTGGAATGGTTTTGAAAAACTCAAGAAAAAAGTCAAGAAAAAATCCTGATATAAAATGAGGCTTAAACTGGATTTGGGGAAAATTATGGGAAGGATTCTGCTTAGACCAGGAAGATCTAGGTGACTTCCCTACTTACCCTTTTGCCTCCTTCCAATACGGTTTAAAAAGCAATTTCAAATTTCTACTCAGCAGCCCTGAATAACTAGGACTGGGTCAAGATGTAGCTAAATCTTTTGACGCCACGGACAACAGCCATAAAATAGCAACCCACGTTTGCAGTGCTTGCAATTAACAGAATACTCCGTCAAAGGTACAATGCTTAGACCTTTTCACACTCTTACAGATTTCTTCTCAACTTTGAAAGGGTAAGAAAAAAACAAACAAAAAAAGGGTGTCCTTCTAACAAGTACTGTACACACCCTAAATGAGAACAAACGTTTATAAACATAGGAAGCTGAAAATAAAGTTTAGAAATTAGCAAACACAGGTTTACTGCCTATACAGTCTCTCAGTATAGAGGACAGCTTTCAAGAGGTGAAATAAGGATGCCCTTGTTTAAAAAAGACTTTCTGGAAGATATGAGTGCAAAGTGAATTTCTTTAAAATTAGTACTATTTCTACAGAATTTTTGATTGGGAAATTAGAAAAGCAGCCTAGTAGGGAGGGGGTCTCCAAAATACTGAGGAAGGGAAACATGCATACACACAAACACATGAATATACCCCCCACACACATATAAACACATGAATATACCCCCCACACATATATAAACACATGAATATACCCCCACACACATATAAACACATGAATATACCCCCACACACATATAAACACATGAATATACCCCCACATATATAAACACATGAATATACCCCCACACACATATAAACACATGAACATACCCCCACACACATATAAACACATGAACATACCCCCCCACACATATAAACACATGAATATACCCCCACATATATAAACACATGAATACATGAACATACCCCCCACACACATATAAACACATGAATATACCCCCCCCACACATAAACACATGAATATACCCACCCACACACATATAAACACATAAATATACCCCCACATACATAATATATAAACACGTGAATATACCCCCCACACACATATAAACACATGAATATACCCCCACATACATAATATATAAACACGTGAATATACCCCCCACACACATATAAACACATGAATATACCCCCCCACACACACATAAACACATGAACATACCACAGATACAAGACACATGCAAACATACATACAAACACATGAACATACAAAACACGTAAACATATGAACATCCACACACACACATATAAACACATGAACATAGCACAGAGAGACACATGCACACATATATACAAATACATGGACATACAAAACACACATGTACATACACACGTGAATATGGCACACACACAGAACAAAAACACACGAATGCGTGTGCACATACACTCACATAAGACTTGGTGGAGGTTGGGTATTTTAGGGGTTCATCAGAAACATCATCAGGACCTTTGAGTGTCATTCTCCATCTTGAATTCTCCACTTCATCCAACCTTGAACACCTCTTTAGAACTTCAGTATTTTACTCTTACCTGAAAACCTGTGGTTTCCATACTTGGAATCCTCCACACTTTTGACCCTCACCTTTATGTTTTGTAGACTTGGTATACTAAAGCCTGGCTTCTATGCAGCTCTCTCATGAAAGCTTTGACTATCACCTACTCATACAGTTTTCTCAAACGTACGTAATTTATGGGCCCATTTGAAAGGAAACTGTCCTGGACTTACAATGTTGACAAATTATTTTTGTTATAACCGACTTGATGGACATGAGTTTGAGCAAGCTCTGGGATATGGTGATGGACAGGGAAGCCTGGTGTGCTGCAGTCCATGGCGTCACAAAGAGTCAGACTGAGCCACTGAACTGAGCTGAACTAAAAAGGTACAGACATTAAAACAGGGCACAACTCTCTGCTTACTGCTTCTGTAGAATTATAGAACAGATGGAAATATACAAATGAGACACAAGTGATTTGACCAATGTGTTTTGGATTACCAACATGGGTTTAATATGACAAACTATGCCATTTGCTGATTCTAAAACATGTTGATGACACCAATATGACTGTGTTACTACATAGATTCTGTGAGTTCAGCATGTCTAAAGTACTGTGTACTGTGTGAAGATTGTGCTCTCACCAGTATTTTCCCTCTTTTTCCACATTTTTCTTGTTGTTCAGTTGCTCAGTCATGTCTGACTCTGCGACCCCATGGACTGCAGCGCATCAGGCTTCCCTGTCCATCACCATAATCTTCCAACAGTCTTGATTCCAGCTTGTGCTTCATCCAGCTTGGCATTTTGCATGATGTACTCTGCGTATAAGTCAAATAAGCAGTGTAACAATATACAGCCTTGACGTATTCCTTTTCCAATTTTAAACCAGTCTGTTCTCCCATGTCTGATTTTAACTGTTGCTACTTGACTTGCATACAGATTTCTCAGGAGGCAGGTCAGGTGGTTTGGTATCCCCATCATTTCCCACACAGCACAGCATTATGTCAGCTAGCCTCCACCCTGCATCATGTCTGCCCCTTTGTGATATTAAATACAGATAACAGCAAGGACTCTGGATTTGTGGCAGTGCTCACTTATGAAGCAAACATTCTAAGATACACTCATTTTTTTATGATGATCAAAATAAAACACCAAATTAAACAAATATATGTACTTTCAAATTTCAGCAAGCTCCAGGAATTGATGATGGACATGGAAGCCTGGTGTGCTGTAGTCCATGTAGACTACAAAGAGTTGGATATGACTGAGCAATTAAATTGATGGTACATTCAAGTATTCAAGTCCTTGATAAAAGGTTTATGGGTGGTTGATGTCAGCCTGAGAAGCTGATAACATACTCTTTATAATTATATTTATGGCTAGTACTGTAGCTTTGGCAGAGCAACTATAGGAACTATTTTATTTAGATTTTAAAGGCAAAATTCTCCAAAATATTCTGAATTAAAATGAAAAGAATTTATCAGGGGCTTTGAAAAGTACAAGCATTCATATTTGAAGAGGTGTATGAGTTGGACTGTGAAGAAGGCTGAGTGCCAAAGAATTGATGCTTTTGAACTGTGGTGTTGGAGAAGACTCTTGAGAGTCCCTTGGACTGCAAGGAGATCCAACCAGTCCATTCTGAAGGAGATCAGCCCTGGGATTTCTTTGGAAGGAATGATGCTGAAGCTGAAACTCCAGTACTTTGGCCACGTCATGCGAAGAGTTGACTCATTGGAAAAGACTCTGATGCTGGGAGGGGTTGGGGGCAGGAGGAGAAGGGGACAACTGAGGATGAGATGGCTGGATGGCATCATGGACTTTATGGACGTGAGTCTGAGTGAACTCCGGGAGTTGGTGATGGACAGGGAGGCTTGGAGTGCTGCGTTTCACGGGGTCGCAAAGAGTTGGACACGACTGAGTGACTGAACTGAACTGATGAAGTCCTTTGGGTACTTCTACTCAAGTGATTTGGAATTAAGGTACTTCACAAAATGCATGTTTTCCCTTCTTTTCTTCCTGAAGAGATTATACATAATGTTTTAAAAATTTCTATGCCATCTTTCCAATAAAGTACAAGTACTTCATAAACTTCATCTTAATGATGTTAACATGGTCACAAGACTAAACAGACAGTATGTAACATGGTCCCTGGCTTATTAATACGTGAACAAGCTCAAAGCGAGGGACAGAATTCTATTTTCTATACACTTCAATTAACTTCTCTTCTTTTCCCCACTTATAGCACTATAAAAATTGACATTTTCTTCTTTTACTCTTTTATTCCATTATTTGTTTGCCCCAGGAAGCTCTATTAAGAACCACGTTCTATGTATTGTATTAGGTGCACTAAGAGAAGGTAAGACCAGTACAAGGCATGGTACCTGACCTTGAAAAGCTAATAAGAAGAGAGAAAAAAAGAAGACACTCATACAAAAGCTTAAAAATGAATAAAAGATAATTTAATACAAATAATATCAAACATTTTTTATTAATTTAGATGAAGTATCCTCCCTGTAAGGCTGGTGGTAGAGGGCAGGTTGGGAGAGAGATGGTGGTGATTCAGGAGACAGGTATTGATCTGGTGATTCATTTTGGATAGATGCATTTGGATAGATGCAGAAGAAGCTGTTATTGGCAAGAAAAATAGTGCATCATTTGCTAGGAGACATTAGCAAAGAATGGGCAATGGTGAGTAAACCACGGAGTCTAATAGGTTATTATTAAATCAGTACTTTCTGTATTATGGATTATGCACAAGGCTTTATATACTTATCTGATCTAATCTTTTATTTTGATCCGATTTAAAGATGCAAAGAGGCAGACTCAGCAAGATTAAATAATCTGTCCTGGGTCACAGAGGAGGAAAGTGGAAGAAATGAGATTCACACTGGCTATTTGACTATTGAGCCCCTGCTCTCAAAATTTATACCTTATGATTTCCCCACAGTGAGAGAGGACAGCTAAAAGCTTAGTTGTTGCTGAATTATAGTCATTCTGGATGCCAGTGGATTCAGGCTTCACACTGTAGGAAGTGGAAAGCAATGGGTAATTTTGAACTAGGAGAGTAACAGGAAAGGCAACAACAGTGCTTTAGAAAAAGGAATTTGGCAATGGGCACATAGAATGAGCCAGAAGGGGAAACAGGGAAGAACAAAAATTGATTCGTTCAGGTGTCTAGACATGGAGGTTCCTCTGGCCTGCCAGTGTCCTTGCAGAGCCTCTCCATGCCTGCCCAACCTTATCTCTCTCCACCCTCCACCTTTGCTCTCTGTCACCATCCAAACCCATCTGCTTTCACTGCGCTGGTCAGAGTTACACTCCCTAGCACCAAAGAGCATTTGTACATGGTGTTCTGATTGGCAGAAATGATTTTTCCTCCTTTTGATTCCTTAACTTATCCTTCTCCTCATCCTTCAGATTTTGGTTTAAATGTTCTTCCCTTGAGAAGTCTTGCCTGGCATTTCTGTTTGTGTCAAATGCCCTGTTAGAGACCCTCCCAGCATTATGCATGCTCTCCTTTGTAACATACATCCCAGGTGAAATGATCCATTTATCCTTGTGATTACTCGCTGAACTGCTGTCTGCCTCCTCTAGAATAGCTCCTCCTGTAGGGCAGGAGTCATGTCTGTTTTGGCTCATCACTGTTCCTGGGGCCTGTTGCCCTGCCTGTCACAAGGCAGGCACTCAGCATTTGTGGAATGAGTGAGTGAATGGCTGGGTAAATGAATACCGGTCATGATGAGAGCAGTGGGAATGAACAGAAAAGTATGATGAAGGTGCTGACAAAAGGCTCCAAGGCACATTTGGGGCTGGGGAGGGGAGAAGCAGAGGCAGGGAATGCTAAGGTTTAGCTGATGGGCAAGCCATTTAGCCTAGAGCAAAACACACCTTTCATCAGAGAATCTCACAGGAGAGCAGTGATGGGGAGAAGTTAAGTCCCTATGGGGGCCTGTGCCCCCAGTAGATTATCAGATTTCCAGGGCTATTGAAATATCCAGTCAATCCTCAAGCCATGTCCCTGACAATGCTGCAATTTCCTTTACATTTGAGTGGAACGTGATTCCTCTTCCTGATCCAGGGAGATTTTGTAACATTAGTTGTCCCAGGTGGGGATCAACTAGACATGGTGAAAAAAGCACTGATGACATCCTCCAAGGCCTTGCCCAGATAGTGCCTTTGTCACATGGCCTCACCTGTCCATCGGGACACCCTCACTCTTCCCCAGAAGCATTAGATCTGCTCTAAATGACTAGCTCCTGGCGGGTATGTTCTGCACACTTCTTTCATGACACATTATTTCTTTGTGTTCAAATATCTTTTTTTCCCATTAGATTATAAGCTCTTTGAAGTAAGGACATCATCAGCTTCATATAGCTTGGGATTTAGAGCAGGGACTCTGGAGATACTGACAGTATGTCTGAGTTCAAATCTAGCTCTTCAGGTACTGAGTATAAACTTGGATAAGGGATTGCATCTGTCTCTGCATTTTGATGTCTTTGACAAATAAGGATAATGAAGAAAGTGAAAGTGAAGTTGCTCGGTTGTGCCTGACTCTTGGCGACACCGTGGACTGTAGCCTACCAGGCTCCTCAGTCCATGGAATTTTCCAGGCAAGAGTACTAGAGTGGGTTGCCATTTCCTTCTCCAGGGGATCTTCCTGACCCAGGTATTGAACCCAGGTCTCCCACGTTGCAGGCAGATGCTTTACTGTCTGAGCCACCAATAAGGGTAATAGAAGTGACGTGAAGTGGTCGCTCAGTTGTGTCCAACTCTTTGGGACCCCGTGGACTGTAGTCTACCAAGTTCCTCCATCCATGGAATTCTCCAGGCAAGAATACTGGAGTGGGTTGCCATTTCCTTCTCCAGGGGATCTTCCCGAGCCAGGGATTGAACCCAGGTCTCCCACATTGTAGGCAGATGCTTTACTGTCTGAGCCACCAGGGAAGTCCAATAAGGGTAATAGTTGAACCTAATTAACAGAGTGACTGTAAGGATTCTCATTCATTCAACCATTTATAATCAATTCCAGTTATTGATTCAGTGGGCATCATATACCTGGCTCTGTTTTAGATGCTAGAAATACAGCTGGAAAGAAAATGGAAAAGGTTTCTCCTCTTTCCAAGCTTATATTGCCTGGGAAGGAGAACGAATTCCAAGTAGATAAACAGAGTAATTTCAGACAGTAAGATGTGTGCCAGGGCTGGCTCACACTGGCTCATAAGAGTGAACTCTCTGTATCTCTTCCCAATTTCACATTCGACAGTGTGGATAACCTGGCGCATTGAACAACCTGTAGTGGAAGTATTTACACTAGGAAATGAGCAAATGCTACAAGTTAGCCTACCTTACCTGGGCCCCACTGGGTCCAGGGGTTAAACATTTATCAGCACATTACTGTGTAGAAAGGGACTAAAATAGGTTGACTAAGAGACAATGACTAAGGGGGTGAGGGTGGGTAATTCATTGTCAAGGAATCTCTAAAAAAGTGAAGTTTGTCCTCAGGCCTTGAATGAGTATCCAGAAATGATGAAGGGAAGAGTAATCTAGGCTGAGTGGACAGCTGGCTTGAAGACCTAAAGGGGAGATGAGCCTGGTGTATATTCCAGAAATAATAACAGTGAAAGTCACTGAGGCTGGAGCATGAGGAAGGAGAGGGAGAATAAAATGAAGTGAAGTCAGAGCAAGGTCACATAGATCCTTGTAGGCAAAGCACCTGCATTTATTCCAAGTGCAATTGGATACTGTTGGAGGGTTTTTAGCAGGAGAGACTATTTAAAGGACTTAGCGTGTACCTAACACTGAGGACATGCTCCGTAAATGGAGCATGTTAAGATTTATCTTGGCGTCCCTGGGAGCTCACATGTTGTCTGACAGGTAGAAGGCATCCAGTTAAACTTTGTTGAGTAATAAATTGTGGTCACAAAATAAGCCCCTTGCCCTCTCTGAGCCTCAGCTGCCTCATCCAGAAAATGAATTCTTCATGACAGATGATGTCCCAGGTCCTTCTGTGCCTAAGCTCTCCCACTGTGTTACCATGGGTTGCAGACTCGTGTTGCTAACTCAACCTGGCAGAGGCGACTGCAGCTCTAACAAATCGGCAATACCATTTTGGATTTGTCTCATTCCAGAACATGACATTTCTGCCCTGTGCATGCGTTGCCTGCATACTTAAGTCGCTTCAGCCATATCCAACTTTTTGCGACCCTGTGGCCAATAGCCTGCCAGGCTCCTCTGTCCATGAGATTCTCCAGACAAGAATACTAAAGTGGGTTGCCATGTCCTTTTCCAGGGGTTCTTCTTGACACAGGGCTCAAACCCACATCTCTTAAGTCTCCTGCATTGGTAGGCAGGTTCTTTACCATTACTAGTACCTGGGAAGCCCTTTCTGCCTGTACAGTTGCATAAAGCATAACAGGCTCCATATTTCTTTTCCCATCTTAAGGAGTAGAGGAGAAAGGAAAGAGAGAGAAAGAAAATATGCGTTCACTAAAGAGGCCATAAATATTGATGTCTTCCTCAACTCTCCCCCTCCCTCCTGAGAGTGTTATCGTTTTGGCAACTGGCTGATTAATAATAGATAAAACACTTTATGTTTGCTTACTCTGAGATCTGTGAGTTTAAATGCATCTGCTTTGTAAGAAATGGTTTAGATGGGGATCCACAGATCATGCAGACTTCCAGCATAAAAATACAGTGGGATGGAACACAAATGGGGCATGACAACCAATATTTCCACTGAGTAATATCTCAAATGCTATGTGCAAGGCTCAGGATGTCTTTCCAGATGTTAATTTCTTTTCCCAAGAACCCACCCACATGAGAACCCAAGTGAAAGGACCGTGCTGACACGCACCATATGGTTGTGTTCTGAGTAAGTGACAGAAGAGCAAGGAAGTCTTCCCACATCTCATCTAAATGCCATTCAGTAACCATAGAATTTGGACCAGCACAGGCACAGCTGAGAGGAACCCAGGATATGGGCCCATGACTGCTGTGGTGGACCGCCTTGCCCTGAAACTTTCCCCTTTGTGATGAAGACAGGTGATAGGACCAAAGGATCCACTGAGGCCCCCATAGAAAGCATGGGGCAAGTAAATGAGGCCTTGTGGGCAGACATGGGCAATTGTAAATACCCACTTAAATGCTCATCTTCATAAATCAATGCAGGGACCACCACATCTGAAGACCAAAAGGCAGTTTGTCTTATTGGGAGAGATGCTGGGGAAATTGATGGTACCTGGGATCCTATTGTGACATTGTCACTGAATCTTTGTCTGGCTCTGGGCTCTCCCTTCCCTGGGCCTGAGTTTCCCATCTGTTCACTGAAGGGACAGATAAGAGCAGTGTTTCTCAATAAGAATCATTGGTGGGATTTTTTAAAAAACAGATTCCAGTATTCTTTTTCATGGGTTGAATTGTGTCTTCTCAAAACATATGTTCATGTCCCAACCACCTGAACCTCAGAACGTGACTTTATTTGGAAATAGGTTCATTGCCTGTGTAATTAGTTAGATGAGGTCACAGTGGAGTAGGGAAGGCCCTTAGTCCTATACGATGGTATCCTTTTGAGAAGAAAAGACACAGATACATGAAGGGGAAACGAGGTGTGCTGATGGAGGCAGAGACTGAAGCTCAGCGTCTATGAGCTGATGAATGGCAAGGATCTATGGCAACTACAGGAAGCTAGGAAGAGAAGAGGAAGGATTCTCATTTACAGTTTTTAGAGGCAGCATGGCCCTACCCACACCTTGATTTTAGACTTCCAGCCTTCAGAATTGTGAGACAATACGTTCTTGTTTTCTGAAGCCACCTGTTTGTGGCATTTAGTTCCACCAGCCCTAGGAAATGAATATATCTTGTTTCTAATCTTACTGAGTAAAAAAGTCAGGGTAGGGACTGGTGGAAGCACACAGTTATAAAAAGCTCCCTAGAAAAATCTGGTGAACATCATGCCTCTAAACATTGAATTACGTGCCTTCCCAACTCTTAAATTCTTTGATTCATGTGAAAGTCTGATCCAGCTTCTGGCACTCTAGATACGCAATGGAAATAAAGAACTAGGAAAGAGTTGCTTTGGTGCTAAGAAGGGGAAGCTGCTCTGTGTTCTTGGCAGAACAATGGAGTCATGCCAATAGTGAAAAGAGAGGAAGAGCCTCAAGGTGGTGCTGGGACCATCAGTCCATCCTCTTTCTAGGCTCACTTCACATCCCTCCAAACCTAAGCTACTTAAGAGGAAAAGCTGATGAGAGCCACCAGTGAGTCAGGGATCCCTCTGAGCGACTGATAAAAGCCATAAACATTCTTGCCAGAAGTATGCCTACACTTTCACAGAGCTCCAGACACCCTGATTCCCATCTGCTGACTTTCCAGAAATCTATGAATACCCTGCCGAGAATCCCTGGGTGTTATAATTTGACAAAGTCCTAGCCTAGCCCAAAGGTGCTAACCTAAAACCTTCAGAGGGAAAACAGGGCAGTGATGGCCACTCTTTTCTGCTTCTTCCTTCTCAGTCTTTAGGAGGAGGGGCTCTTTAATCCATCACGCATGTATCCATTGCCCATCTACTCTGTGTCAAAGCACCTCTGCTCTTACATGCTAAATATTTGAAATATAATGACGATCTCTACTCTCAAGGCACTAATCTTCTAGTAAGACCACCCCTAAGTAGATGAGTAGCTATGTGTTAGGAAGATGATACAGCAAGGTGATGTGGTAGGGACAGATTTGGGGAGGAATGGAGGCCAAACAGGAAAGTCTGGGAAGTACTGGCTGTAGAGACTTCTGAAACAAACCGGAACCCTGGGATGTGAAGGAGCCAACCATGGAAAATTGAGGGTAAGAGCAATGCGGGCAGAAAGAACTCTGGGTACATAACCCCTAAAGTAGGAGAAAGCTCGCGTGCATGCGGTACAGAGAGGAGGCCAGTGGGGCTCCTGCACGTGAGGTGGGGGTGCTATTTGAGAGGTGAGGTGAGAGAGGTCAGCAGATGTCAGGGCAGGCTCAACATCCGGTCATGGAAGGCTTCTGGATTTTCTTTTAAGCATGATGAGAAGCCGGGAGGGGGCTGCGGGGAGAGGGGGTAAGTTTTAAATAGCAGCATAAGGCAATTTGATTTACATTTTAAGAAGAAGGAATGACTTTCTAAGGTTTTCCAATGTGGACTTTCTAGAAGGAAACAGTCTCCCGTCCTTCCATTATTGCTGTCAATGTGGGCAGAACGTCAGTGTAACTAAACACAGTACTGAAACACAGTACTGTACTGCAGTGACAAGCTATGATCTCTCGCAGATGTGCAGCGGGGAGGAAAGGAGAGGAGGACGCTGTCTGCATGCCAACGTTGAACTGAGCGAGTACCCAAGCCCCCGGGTTCCCTGTGAAATGCATAGACTACCTTTGTTATTTCTAAAGAGTTATTGTTGAAACATCTTTAGGCAAAACCTGTCATGAGACATCTCTTCAAACTCACACTCGATCTCAGCTGCGCACCCCCCGCCCCCACCCATTATGATGTTACACATGCAACATCAAAGTCAGAGATGCCCTACCAAGCGGCACTGCCAAGGTACCAGCAAGCTGCGCTGAATACAGATAGCGGTAGGAACCTAGTCAGCGGAGGGCAGCTCTCGCCTCCTCCCTTCTCCTCTCTCTGAATCCAAATTTCGGTCTCTAATGAGATGTCACAGCCTGAGCTGGCTTCTCTGTGGCTGACCCCCCGGAAACTGGGACCAGACTGTAATATCAATGAGATGAACACATGCATCTGAGTAGAAGGCTACAAAACACAAAGTATATTCTCATCCATGATCCTGTTGGACCCTCATGTCCTTTCTAGAAGAGCTGGGTGGGTATTTTTAGCCATTTCACCCACAAAGAAGCTTGGCCCAGGGCAAGCCAAGACCAGAAGGCTCACACCTGGACATCAGGGTCCCACCCCAAAACTCATGTCCATCCCAGTGAACTTGGCTGCCTCTGAGCTACATCACATTTTAGGCTCAAATTGAACAAGATGATGTGTCTAGCTGCCAAGCTGCATAGAAGGCCAGCGCAGCCAGTGCATTGCTTTAAAGATGCCTCCTATGAACCAGTCCTTCTGGGTGTGAGGACTGGCTGTGTGAGCTCAGGCAATTACACAGTCTCCCTCTGTGCATTTAACTCATCTGTAAAATGTGGGAATAAGTTTCTCCTCTATTCAGTTGTTGTGACAGAGAGGTGAGATAAAGCGACCTCTTCTGGGAAATGACCAGTTCTGATGTGGTGACATGGGTGGCGATGACGATGAGAGCAGCAAAAACTAGCTTGTAGTGGGCACTTACTAAATACTGAGTCCTTTCCTATTCTTTATATGTGTTTCTCTTATCTGGTTGCATAGTGCCTGTTGTTACGCTGAGTCCTCAGTATGCATCTACTCTGTTGACTGATAAACTTTTGGAGATAATGTTCTAGGTCAGATAAAACTCTTGAGTTACTGGAGGTGAAGTTAGGAGTTTGGGAGAAGGAAGTGGTTCCAGGAAAATCATAGAAAATTTGTCTTTTTCAGAGAGGGTGTCCATATCTGAAACTAAGGAAACATCGTGCATTCCATGAGCCAAAATATAGGAGCCTTTTACATTACAAAGGACTCAATGTATAATCAAAATGGCCAAATATATCCTATCCAGTGCATACATGGTGGAATCAAGTAATGCTAATGTTGGAAAGAACTCAAAGATTCACTTTGTCTGAACCCCTGATGATGATAGTAACAAATGATTAGTAATACACACACACACACACACACACACACACACACACACACGTGTGTGTGTGTATGTAGCCCCTTGCTACTTTTCTCAAAGCAAGAGAGGAGGGCAAGAGAGGCCTAGGGCAAATGCATGGCTGGCCCAAGGTCAGCGCCAAGGTCCCAGAGACCTCCTTAGGATCTAAAAGAGAAAACTGTCTTCATGTGCCGTCTCTAGGTCCATCCACACCTCTACAAATGGCACATACAACCAATTCACTTTGCTGTGCAGCAGAAACTAACACAACATTGTAAAGCAATTATATCTCAATGGAAATTTAAAAAATAAAATACTCTCAGCTTACTGAAGAGCTGTTCTCAGTCCTTTCCCCCTCTTTGGCCATGCAGCAAACTGCAGACTGCTGGGGTTTCTTTTGTCTTCCCCAGCCACTGTAGCCCCCAGCTGATATATGGGGTTGACAGGCAGGGTGGCAGGAACTTTAATAGGTACTTGAGCAGGTGGTAGGAGGATTACTTACCCATGTGTGCTCCTGCTCGAGTTCCTGTTTCTCTGTGTGACTGTAGGATCAGAGGTTCTGTAAAGTCTCACAACGCTCTAAGTCCTATTTATTTAGGATCTCAGTTTTCTCTCCTAAGCCTCCCAGGGGAGCTGAGGGGTCTTGACACTGTGCTGGTCCAGGATTTAGGGACTCTGTGACCTGGTTTCACCTCTTCCATCACTCACATACGACCTTGAGGCAAACCACTTAAGTGCTTCATGGCCCTTTCCCCAATTAGAACACTCCCACTCTGCCTCTGTGCGTGAGTGTGAGCTAAATTAAAACAATAGATAGAAGAAAATGCTTTGAGAAAAGAAGCAAAGGGCTATATATACACGCACGTGTGTATATATATCTATATGCATTACTAATCATTTGTTATTATCATCATTGTCGGTATCACAAGTCCTTCATAGGGGAGTTATGACTGATGGGGACAAGCTCCCACCTGCTGCAGAAGGAGAGGTGAGAAAGTGCCCAGTTCTAGGCACACACTTGCTAACTGAATCCCAATCCTGTCCACCATATTCCCTCTGGATATTTTTATTTCTTAGGGTTAAATAGCAAACTTGAATCTAGTTGATGTGTCCCAGGTCAAAAATAGAGAAGTTGGTGCTGTGGAATAAAGAAACTAAATCTTGACTCTAATAAACAAGTGAGTAGAAATATAAAGTGCTTTTTATGGGGATGGAATTTTCAAGTCATTTCTAGCCGATTATCTTATCTGTTCTTGTGAAGGAGTCTGGGCTTCAGGAAAATGATGATGTTGATAAAACCTTACATATGTGCGACATGTTTTATGGCTTATAATGTGTATTCATATTGTTATTGAACAATTCAAATCAATTCAACATTGATCCAACTCTCCTTGGAGCCATGTATTATGATGAACATTATATATGATTCCTCAACAACCTCTTGGAAGGACATGGTGATGGGAGTTTTTTGTTTTTTTTTTTCACTCCATTTTTAGGAGAATAAGGATGTCAGAGATACTGAGTAATTGGGCCGAAGTCAGATTCTTAAAACAGGGATTACATCATGTGCTGCTTCTACTTAGAACCTTTCAGTGGCTTCTCATACACACGAAATAAAACCTGAACTTCAGGTCCCTTGCTCTGCTTGGTTTGGTCCCATCTCTGTCTTCCCAATGTAATCTATTGCTAGCTCCCTTGCTAAAACTGCTCCAGCTACCTGATTGGCCCTCAGTTCCTCAAACTCTACCACTAAACTTTTTCCTATTGCAGAACCATTGCACAAACTGTTTCCTCTGACTTGAATGCATTTTCCCTCAATTTTTTTGTAGAGCTAATTTTCCCTCAAATTTTTCCGTCCCTTCTTAGCCTCTAAGACAGGCCTTAAATATCATCATCTCATGATTACATGTATAATATTTGGATATTTATTTGTTTAGTGTGTGTGTTTTCTTTGTCTGTCTTATCCCATTAGAACTGAGGTCCATGAAGTCAAGTGCCTTGTTCCTTTTATTCATGTTTATGTTCCCAGAGATTGGCAGAGCCTGCCCAGAGGAGGAACTCAACATGTAATGAATGAATGAGTGAATGAATGATGTTTAGAAACTTTGAATTTCAAACCCAGGTCTACTGATTTGTAGTCTGCTGGTCCTTCTCTTTATTCTGCATGATATCCTTGCAACCCAGTCATCATTACCCTCAACTCTGTGCCACAGGTTGGGAACGGCAAGAATTCACTTTTTCTTATATGAGGGAAACTGCAGATACACTCGGAGAAGGAAATGGGAACCCACTCCAGTATTCTTGCCTGGAGAATCCCATGGGCAGAGGAGCCTGGTGGGCTGCTGTCCGTGGGGTTGCACATAGTCAGTCACAACTAAAGTGGCTTAGCATGCATGCATGCATGCATTGGAGAAGGAAGTAGCGACCCACTCCAATATTCTTGCCTGGAGAATCCCAGGAACAAAGGAGCCTGGTGGGCTGCTGTCTATGGGGTTGCATAGAGTCAGACAAGACTGAAGTGACTTAGCAGCAGCAGCAGCACCAGGTACACTATCGTGCATCGTGCTAAAGGGGATAGTCTGTTGCACAAACAGCCTTGGTTGTTAAACGCTTTGTTTCACAGGAAATTTGTTAGATTTCCTATATCACAGAATTATAGCAGACGGACCTAGTGCCCATCCCCATTTGACAGACTCCAAGGTAGGGCATAGGTAAATGGCTGCAGGGCAGGCCTGCCTTCTGTGCTCTGGGATTTCTGCTGAATCTGGGATTATCATTGAGGAAAATGATAGTTTCGTGGATGTGTGGAGAAGCTATCAATTCAGTCCCCTTCCTCTCCCATCTATCCTTCCAACCATCCATCCATCCATCTGGTATTTTTTAAGACTATGTATCAGGCAACCTGGGCAACTGCTAGTGACCTTTCTAAACCATAGACAGCCTAAAATGCTCTATGGGCTTACTGTGAGGGATACAGGTAGCGATATAAATACCATTCCTTACAAACTGTAAAGTCTAGAACACATAGAAAGAGTTATAATTATTAGTAGTACAATTTAGCAACCAGAGAGCAAGGAGGAGAGGGAACATACTATAATTAAAGTGTAAGGTGGCTGCTTGCTTGTGGAATTATTTGGATATAGTCTTTACTTTTTTGACAAATATATTATTATACAAAAGTTCAATAAAAGGGAAGGAAAGTTTCTATGATGTGACTTGTTTCAATGAATAGTCCCCATTCTTCCCCAGGGAACCAATTCAGGAAAGTAAAATAGAAAACAGTGTTGAAAGGAGGTGTCAAGGATTGAACATTATTTAAAATGAAAGTATAGAGTCCAAAGCATTAAGAAACATCCAAGAAAGTGTAGTGGGACATTTGCTCAGGCTACTGCCTCCTTTCTAGTTTGCAAATACAATGCAGTTGTTGAAGACTCTGCTGCTTCCTAATCTCTCCCGGGAAGCATTTTCTAACCTCCTCAAGATTCTTATAGATTGTCCTCCAGTCGCTCAGTTGTGTCTGATTCTTTGCGACCCATGGACTGTAGCCCACCAAGCTCCTCCATCCATGGGATTCTCCAGGCAAGAATACTGGAGTGGGTTGCCATTTCCTTTTCCACTAAATTCTTATAATATATATAAAATAAGTCCTAGAGATTCATACTTCATTCCATACCTCTTGGTTTCATTTTTTCTTCTCACTTGGTTCAAATTAACTCTGCTCAGCAGATGCTAACTGTCCTCATCATCTCTCTTAATGATGAGAAGAATGAGGCTCACAGAATTTAAATGAGTGTCAAGGTTAGGTGACTAGTGAGTGTTGGCAGGTTGGATGGTATGGGGAGGGAGGTGGGAGGGGGCTTCAGGATTGGGAACTCATGTACATCCGTGGTGGATTCATGTTGATGTATGGCAAAACCAATACAGTATTGTAAAGTAAAATAAAGTAAAATTAAAAATAATAAATAAAATAAATAAAAATTAAAAATATTTTTAAAAAGTAGGTCTTCAGACTCCTAGTCTATTTCTCTTGACAGCACACCTCTCTGTATCTGAATCAGGATGTTGGCCTGATTTGAATCAGGAACAGCAGTTGGGTGTCCGGATGAACATACAATTCTTCCCCTAGTGCTAGTGGTTTATATTAAGACCTGCTGTATGCAAGCCACCATAGCTGCACAAATCCAACATTCCTTTGTCTAACTGTGTATCTAAGGTATCTGATATCCCGCGTGCTCAAGGAGAATCCTAAATTTGTTTATGACATTACTCTGCAATGAGCCAGAAAGCTTGGTGTCCTTATGCTTCTTGGGAAGGTGTGCAGTCATTGGAGCCAGGTCACGAGAAACTTGGTAATACTGTGTTGGAGTTCAGTTCTCATTCCAAGTTCTAGTCCCAGCTCTGCTGAGATCCCCAGGTGGCTATGGCAAAGCCCTGGAGTCTGTCCAGGACCTTGTGTCTTATTAGTTGCACAACAGATTTTGGAAGCTCTCTAAATGGTCTCCGTTTGCTGATGTTCAATGACTTTTCTCAACTTCTGGGCTTCCCAGACTCTCAAAGGGTCAGTTTCCAAATCTGGAGTGCTGGATTGTGGATCTCTTGAATTTTCTACCCTCTGTGCATCCTAAAAATGGTAAGCAGCATTACTGAACAGAGAGTGTACAAATTGTGTTTTATTTCCTTACACAAAATCATCTGTTAGGGACCAGAAACCAGGCTATAAAGAGTTAAGCGGGTAGCCTACCAATATTTAACACCTGGTTGAGGCTTTCATGGTCTTTTAGCCTATACCTGGGGTTGGGGTATGGGCCAACTCCCCAGGTGATTCAAGTATATTCTCCTTTTTAAAACAACTCTCTGTCTGTCTTTCATCTCAACTTCCAAGGGAGCTCTGGGCATAGCACTACTGAGCTGAGGAAGATAAGGCCCAAGAGAGCATCCCAAGATTAAATAGTCTCCTTGTGATGTAGAAGCCTGAAAAAGCCAGCTCTAAATCAACATGAATTCTCCATTTAATTTGAATCAATGGGTTTTATGAGTCTGTTTCCCTTCCACTTTATCAGTCAGATCTCCTGTCTCTTTCCCCATCCCCTTTCTCCCAGTCTCTCCCTCACTCCTCCCGTGTTTCAGGGTTTCAGTGTTGTGCAGGCAGAAATCTTACATTCTGGCAAGCCTCAAAGGGACCTTAGGGATTGTCTAGACCAACTCTAGGTTCCACTGTAGGGAAACTGAAACCAAATAGTGGGAAGAGATTTGTTCAAGGTCATCTACCTCGAAGAACCAGAACCCCTTTCTCCTCTCGTTCCCAGCTATATATTTCTCCTACATCATTTCTCCTTTGTTTTCCCTCACACAGAGGCTTTTGTTTACTTCAGTTGTTTAATCTTTCTTTCTATCATGAGATAATCAGTCACCCCCTTCAGGGATTCCTATCACAACAGCCCATAGCAATTTCAATTAGTCAGAGATCAGGTCCCAAGATTCTTACCTTGAAACGATTTCCCTGAGTAGCTTAAGGGAGAAACAGAAATCTCTGTCCCTCCTTCCCTCCTGTTTTCATACATACCTGAGATATAAACATCAAGATGACTTTTATCAGAATTAAAAAGAGGCTTGCCATTTAGCCTGTTCTCTTAGAAAAAAGATATTGATTGTTGGGAAACAAACAAACAAACAAACAAACAAAACCCTTAACCTACTTCTTGGGACACCCAAATTCAATTACTGGCCATTGAGCATTTTTTCTATAACATAGCTGGATATTTTTCATTTTTATTATTATTAAGGATAACAGTAGAAATACCACAAACTAGAATTGATATAAGCTGCAGTTTGCCAAGACTTTAAACAATCTCCTCTCTCCACCCCACAGCAGAGGGTGAAGCAGGTATCACAGTCATGCCCTTCTTGCTGGTGAAGTAACTGAATCTCGAGACATTCAACAGCTTTCCCAAAGTTATCAAGCTATCACAGTATCAGTTCTGAAACTCAAATTCAAGTCTCCTGTTCTGTTCCCAGACCCCAGTTACTATCACCTTTTCGCACATCACTTTTTCTTTCTTCCACTGGATCATCAGGGAAGTCCCACATCACTTTTTCCTGAATGATTTTATTTTAAGACAGCTTGGTATCTGGGGAGAACTCAGGTCCTAGACGAAGACCTGGGTTTTAGGTCCCTTGCCAGTCAGATGAGTTCTTCTGCTGGCCATGGCTGTTCAGCTTGTCTCTTCTTTGCTTCTGTTACATACTCATGGACGCTTGGATTGGGACAGAATGTTAGTCTGGCTGATTTCTTGCCTTGGACTCCAGAACACTTGGCATGTGTCACCATAGTAATAGTAATTCTCATATTACCCGTCTCCCTGGTTACATCTGGAATCCCTTGAGTTATACCAACTGCCTCTGATTCAACTTTAGGTATCTAGTAGCTGGGACAGAGTCTGGCACTTAGTACATCTTCATGGTATGTTTACTAAATGAACCAAGATGCCAGTCCAGCACTCTTCAGTTGACATGAGAGATGATTTACCTACGAATCTTGTAGGGAGATCATAGCAGAACTGGAACCAAATTCCTCACTCCAGATTTTTCCTGTGTACTTCTGTGCATAGAGAGCAAAATGATGATATTATTGCTGCTATTAATGACTGTAGCTACCACATATCAGATGCTGACTGAAGGCCCAGCACTGTGTTAGGTGCTTTCCTACTTGATCCTCCCAGTAATTCTAGGAGGAGGTTTATGCCCATTTCCCAAGCGAGAAAACTGATACATATATATGTATATATATATGTATTAATTTAATACATATTTATCAGCTTATCTACATATATATGTATCAGAGAAAAATACATATATATGTTAGAGAAAACTAATTATTAGAGAAGTTAATTTCTCTAATTATTATTAGAGAAAAAATATGTACGTATATTGCTTTAGGTCAAAATTAGATTTCTTCTCACCTTGCCTATTTCTTCCAGGCAGCCCCTACCCCCAACATAAAAAACAAAATAAAAGTCAGTACTGGGACAGAGACCAGAAAGGCTGCTTCCGTGTGAATTCAACACAGAGATTCCTGGCATCCTCAACAGTAGCTGTCCTGGCCAGGCAGGAAAGCATGGAGGAGGAGATGTGCTCATTAGCTGCTAACTTCCGACCTCTTAGGTCTCCTTTATTTCGGCTGTCACTCAAAGTGGCCTTATTTTTCTCCAGGCCTCTTGTGAGCATCTCCTGCGGGTGCTTATTTGTTTGTCTGAAAGGCCAGACTCTCCGGGATGGGCTCGTTAATAAGACGTCCCCTTTCGCGAGGGGATAGAATGGCGGGGATGTGGGGGCTCCCACAGGCCTCCCTCTTGCCGTGCCAACACAACAACAGTGGGCGCTCAGTCTCCAGCCAGCCAAAGGCCAAGCCAGGCAACATGTATTCTGCTGGAGCCCAGCTGTGAGGGAGCATAGACAGCCTCACAGCTCTGGCCGCCCTCTCACCTCTGCCACGGAATCTTCCCCTGACCTTTGCATCCTATCGTGGTCCTGTCACCTTTGGATCCCATCAGTACCATGAAACCATGCCATCTGAGGCAGACAACCACAGATGTTTCTAATTAGGAGGGAACGACCACAGAGATCATTGAAACTAAGTATGGCAACACCCTGGCATTTGTGCTGGCCACCCCCCGAGTTCCCATCCGTGGCAGACAGCTCTAATCAATTGTGGTGCTTTCTTTCCTGCTCAGCTTGAATGGTGCCTCAGAATCCTTCTCAAAAAAGCACTTTGGACAGAAGAGAAAAGTAACTCTCCCATTCAGGATAAAAGGCATAGAAGAGGCTAAAAGAGAGGCCCCTTGCTTGCCAATCCAATGCTCTTTTCCACTGTATCATTTTTGATGACAGCCTCTTACGGGATCATCTCATATGAATATGGGCTTCCCTGGTAGCTCAGCTGGTAAAGAATCTGCCTGCAATTCAGGAGACCCCCATTCGATTCCTGATTTGGGAAGATCCCCGGGAGAAGGGATAGGCTACCCTACTCCAGTATTCTTGGGCTTCTCTGGTGGCTCAGCTGGTAAAGAATCCGCCTGCAATGTGGGAGACCTGGGTTTGATCCCTGGGTTGGGAAGATGCCCTGGAGAAGGGAATGACTACCTATTTCAGTATTCTGGCCTGGAGAATTCCATGGACTGTATAGTTCATGGAGTTGCAAAGAGATGGACACTACTGAGCGACTTTCACTCTTGCTTTCATATGAATGTGCTTCCCAGGGGGCACTAGGGGTAAAGAACCTGCCTGCCAATGCATGAGATGTGGATTTGATCCATGGGTCAGGAAGATGCCCCGGAGAAGGAAAAGACAAGTTCCACTCCAGTATTCTTGCCTGGAAAATCCCATGGACAGGGAAGCTTGGCGGGCTACAGTTGATGGGGTCACAAAGAGTTGGACACAACTGAGAAACTAAACACACACACACACACACACACACACACACACACACACACACACGAGTCAACTTTAATGTTATCAGAAATTTTCAGCCTCTTGAAGGTGGAGCCTGGGTCATATCTCTTAAGTAGTCACTATGCTGAGTAATACTCAGGCTACTTAGTTGACAAGAGAAGTGAGTAGACTCTAGATACCAGGTGTATGGAGGAGACACTTGAAAATTTCAAAAAAGGATTTATAGGAACCACCTTGATTAGACAGTTACATATTACTCAACCAGTCTCTGAATGAAATACATTAGAGAACCACCAGGGCACTTAGAATATTTCTAGGTGCCTTATTGGATCCCACCCAAGAACAATCAGTTATGAAAAGCCCAAAAGACATTTATGTGAGTTAGTTTCTTCCTACAATGACAACTTCTCAAAATTTTCACCTAAGTAGCCTAAAAGCAGAGAATAATGGCAGGGATGGCCTCCAGGAGGCATAGTTCCAAGCAACACATGGGAAGTAAGACATTACTTTGAAATATGTATTATCTTGAAAATGCATATGGGTTTGGATTCTGCTCCAGAATATAGCAATAGTTATTCTGATAAAACATTTTTTTCTCCCAATTTTTAAAATTAGTCTGATACTTTCAGGAGAAGTACTATATTTATCCCAGGACTTCAGGTGCTTTTTACACACAGGTCAGCAAAAACGACCCATGAGACAAATCTACCCCAAAACCTGTTTTTATATGACCTGTGAGCTAAAAATGTTTTTTTATAACTTAAAGTAGTTGAAAAAAATGAAAAAGAATATTTAGTGATACATGGAGATTATATACTATTCAAATTTCAGTGTCTATAAAAGACATTTCATTTGAACGTATTTGTTTATGCCTTGTCTGTGGCTGCTTCCCTGCTGTGATGGCAGGATTCAGTAGCTGTGACAGACACAAAGCCTAAAATACTGACCGTCTGCACTTTTACAGAAAAAAAATTCACACTTCTAAATTGGTCTGTCTCTGGCTACCCCATGACCATACATGCCCCTACGTGGGCAAATGTAGCATGTAAGTCAGTAGTTCTCCACTGGGGGCATTTTTGCCTTCTAGGGCTCACTTGGAAGTGTACAGAGATGTTTTGGTTGCCATGAGTGGAGGAAGGAGGGATCTACCGGCATCTCAAAATGATCAGAGACCAGGGATGCGACTGAGCATCCTTTGGCCAAAAGAAGAGCCCTTAGAACAAACACTTATCCAGTACAAAGTGTCAGCAGTGCTGAGACTGAGAGACTGTAGTATAAACCATGTAATATTAGAGGCTGACTTCCACTTCTTTCATTTCTCTCCTTATCTCCATTAAACCCCCAAATGACTCTTGGTTATTAGTACATTTTAGGGGATTGCTCCTTCAGGCCTGGGAGAACACTTCATAAATGTTTCTGAAGGATAAGGATTACTTATTTTATTCGAGTGTAGGAATTCTTAATTAATATGTAAACATAATGATGATTGATTTTTATGAAGCACTGCATGCTGGGCAGTGCCAGGTATTTTACATTTATCCTCTTATTTAGTCATTATTTCAACCTTGTGGGGTTAATTGTCATTATGACACCCATTATACAGATAAGGAAATTGAGGCTCAGAAATTGAGGCCAGTGGTCACGAAGCTACTATGAAGTAGAGCAGTGATTTGTTCCTGAACAATCTGATACCAGACATTTAACTGTTTACTTTCATACCATGAACTTCCTAGAATACTCATTGTCTCTTCGTTTCCCTTCTTTGATGTGGGCAGAATAATTTGTTCATCCTGCATCCCTACCATGATGCATAAGAAAATAATTGCCACCCAAAGCCTAGCCTGTAAGACACTGTCCTTAGCATATATGTCCTTCGCTATAAAATGGCTTTGTAAATTCAAATTCATTGACCCACTTAGAAACTAGTAGGTCAGCAAAACTCTGTTAACTGCACAATCCATTTCCAGAGGCTTCTTACAGGAAACACACGAGCCTATAGATTCACTGAGATGTTAGTCAATTCAGTTCAGTTCAGTTACTCAGTCGTGTCTACTCTTTGTGACCCCAGGAATCCCAGCACGCCAGGCCTCCCTGTTTATCACCATCTCCTGGAGTTCCCTCAGACTCATGTCCATCGAGTCTGTGATGCCATCCAGCCATCTCATCCTCAGTCATCCCCTTCTCCTCCTGCCCCCAATCCCTCCCAGCATCAGAGTCTTTGCCAATGAGTCAACTCATCGCATGAGGTGGCCAAAGTACTGGAGTTTCAGCTTTAGCATCATTCCTTCCAAAAAAAGCCTAGGGTTGATCTCCTTCAGAATGGACTGGTTGGATCTCCATGCAGTCCAAGGGACTCTCAAGAGTCTTCTCCAACACCACAGTTCAAAAGCATCAATTCTTCGGCGCTCAGCCTTTTCACAGTCCAACTCTCACATCCATACATGACCACAGGAAAGACCATAGCCTTGACTAGATGGACCTTAGTTAGCAAACTAATGTCTCTGCTTTTGAATATACTATCTAGATTGGTCATAACTTTCCTTCCAAGGAGTAAGCATCTTTTAATTTCATGGCTGCAGTCACCATCTACAGTGGTTTTGGAGCCAAAAAATAAAGTCTGACACTGTTTCCACTGTTTCCCCATCTATTTCCCATGAAGTGATGGGACCAGATGCCATGATCTTTGTTTTTTGAATGTTGAACTTTAAGCCAACTTTTTCGCTTTCCTCTTTCACTTTCATCAAGAGGCTTTTTAGTTACTCTTCACTTTCTGCCATAAGGGTGGTGTCATCTGCATATCTGAGGTTATTGATATTTCTCCCAGCAATCTTGATCATCAATATAATCAATTAGCATCATTAGCTAATTAGTTAGTCAATTAGCATCTGAATAGTTTCTTATTTATTTCTCAGGTATAATCAGAATTAAACATCATTATTAAAGGGATAACTTTGAAGGGAAAGTAGACAGGTGTTTGAAGCAGTGAACCTCAAAGGCAGAGGATGCTGCTCCCAATTTTGGCAAACCTGTTTTAGAACAGAAATGGCAAATATCTTTCTTTAAATGAATCAACATGAAATATCAGATAGGGCCATGTTGATAGTTGAGTAAGAGCATGGACTCCTGAAATAGACCATCTGGATTCAAATATCAAACTTTGTCTACTTACCATCAACCTGTAAGGCTGCAGTGAGCCTATTAACTGCATTTTAGCCCTGGATTCATGAAACCTGAACTCCAGTCTCAGCTCTGGAACAAACATTGTGATCCTGGGAAGGTAGGCACTTGTCTGTGCCTCCATGTCTGTAGGTGTCACAGGGAATGGTGGCACTTCCCCTATACCTCTTTGGTTTTAGGAAGTTCAAAGGAGCTAGTATATACACAATGAAGACTGTCAGTAGCTGTGTCTCCTTATGGGACTCTTTACAGTCCAATGTCCAGGAATAGGAAAACTAACTGATTCTACTGTACCACCCCATTTTATATAAGGGACTTGAGCATCCATGGATTTTGGTATCTACAGGAGTCCTGGACCCAATCTCCCACATATACTGATGGATAACTATATACAAAAAGCTAATAATATGCTGAGCAAAGTGAATAACCAACATAATTGCCAACAGCCTCAAGAGAGAAGTGCTAAGCAGACACAAAACTGTAGCAAAATACAAAGTTAGGGTTAATGTTACCAGCATTTTGTATCTGGCCGACCAGCTCAGCTGGGACAGTCCAACTGTGGCTCCACACCTGACAGCCTTCAGAGAAGCTGGCCTTGAGGGCCACGAGGGGAGGTGGGAAAGGATACCTGTTGTTCTGATACCAAGAATAGAGCTTTGCTCCACAGAATACAGTGGCTCTTGAAATAAACATTCACAGCTTTTATTTGGCTTGAAATTCTGGACCGTCTCCAATGCCTACCGCCTTGCTAATCAGAGGCTGCCTACCCATGGCTGATTTTATAAACAACACTGTTTGCATAATTACTAAACTGTACTATGAACCCTTAGAGGAAAAAAATTAGTAGGAATGATATGCTTGTAATTCTGGGCACTACTCTACAACTTCATCAGATTCGGAAGCAAAATACTTACTGGTTACCTGCTATGTGCTTAGTGCCTTGTCAGATGCTGAATATGGAAGAGAGATAAAGATGCAACCTGTTCTCTATGAGTTTATGATCTAGTTGTGAGACATAGACTTTTACCTGAAATTATAATGCTGAAGGGCCACCGGACCTCAGAACATGGGAGAGGCAACAGAAACCTGGGTAGATGTGACATGTGTGATAGAAGTGGGTTTCAGCAGAGCCTTGAATACAGTAGAAAAGATGGGAAAGGACATTCCAGAGGATGAACAAAGCCGTGGACAGAAGAGCGTCTGTGCCACAGATTGTCTGGAAAGTGTTTTGGGATTTGAATAGAATGGCCTTCAAAGCCAGCATTAGGATATGAATTTTACCTTGAAGTCAAGAAAAAGCCAGACGCGATTTGCAAATGAGAGCTTTAGGCAAATGGAAGGGTATAAAGGAGGTGGAGGATAGGTTTGGATCTGCAGTAGTCCAGGTTCAGAGTAGAGCAGGTGACAAGGCTGGTGGCCACAGAAATGGAAAGGAAAGGATGTACGTCCTAAGTAAGGACAACTGCTTAACCTGTGAGCTGGTGAGTGAAGAATTACTGAAAACAAAGGAATCAGAATGGTGTTACAATAAAAACTTGGTGATATCATCATTAATCTTCTGACTCAGGGAAAGCCCATCAAAAACCATCTGAATTATGAAACTGCTTCTGATGATAACTTGATAAACTAGATTGGTGCTTCTCAAGCTTTAACATGCATACAACTTGCATGGGGCTTTGTTAAAATAGATTTAAATCTAGTAAGTATGAGTTGGAGCCTGAGATTCTGCATTTTAACAAGTTCCCTGGTGACAGTGATGCTGCTGGTCTGTGAACTATAATTAGCAATAGACTAGAGTTTCTTTTCTTTGATCTTCATACCAATGTCAACAACCATGCTGGGACTTCTTAAATAAGGTGGACTGAGGGAATGGCTAGTTAAATTAATGGTCATGTGTAATCTTCACAACAGTTAATAGGTGAGAACTGCTTAGTTTCCCTTGTTTAACGAAAGAGACTTCCCTGGTGGTCCAGACTCTGTGCTTCCAGTATATGGGGTGTGGATTTAATCACTGGTCAGTGAACTAAGATCCCACATGGCCACAGTGCAGCCAAAAAACAGATAAAAAGAAAAGCTAAAAAAAAAAGGCGGGGGGAGGATCACTAGGCTAAGAGTCAGGAAACATGACTGTTAGTCTTAGCCTGTCACTAATTTTAGGTCCTTGAGCAAGAACACATGGGACAAAAACCAAATCTGCTGCTCGGTTCCTGTATTTAGGAGCACCGGCCAAGTGCTGCCTGATGTGCCCTCTCAAATTTCATGTGTTGAAACCTGTTCTCCAATGTGATGGTATTTGGAGGTGGGGCCTTTGGAAAGTGACTGGGTCATGAGAGTGGAGTCCCTCATGAGAAAGGATTGCTGCCCTTCTGTTAGATACCCAGGAGAACTCCCTTGCCCCTTCTGCCACGTGAGGACAGAGTGAAAACATAGCCATCTATGTAATAGGAAACAAGCTCTCAACAGACACCATACCTGCTGGTGCCTTGACCTTGAACTTCCCAACCTTCAGAACTGTGAGAAATAAATGTGAAGTCACTCAGTCTCAAGTAGTTTTGTTATAGCAGACTGAATGGACCAGGTCAGACATCGGTGCTGAGATGTATGGATGTTGCTGTAACAAATATCTAACAATGCTGAAATGGCTTTGGAACTGAGTCATGGATAGAGGGGCTGGAAGACTGTTGAGGTGTATGCGTGAAAAAGTCTGTATTGCTAAGAATGGATTGTTAAAAGTGATTCTAGTTAGAATTTGGAGAGAGAAAAGGAGTGTAGAGAAAGTCTCCATCTTCTTAGAGGATACCTGAGTAATCATGAACAGGATGTTGGTAGAAAAATGGATGGTAAAGTTCATTCTGATAAAGTCTCTGAAAAAAATAAGGAAGGTGTTGCTGGAAACTAGAGAAAAGGTATCAAGGAATTTGGCTGAATTATGTTACTGTTCTAATGTGTTATGGAATGTAGAACTTGCCAGCAATGAAATTGGATATTTAGCTGAAGCATTTTTTAAGGAAAGCGTTAAAGGGTGTGGCTTGGCCCCTCCTGATTGCTTATGGTAAAATACCAGAGGAGAGAAATGATTTAAGAGGGGACTTATTATGTAAAAAAGAACTAGCATTTGAAGATTTGAAAAATTCTCAGTCCATTTATATTGCAAAAAAAAAAAAGGGAACACTGGAAGTGTGGCCAAGTGATGGTTTAATAAGGAGATTAGTATGGGTCAGCCCACTCAATGGAAGCTGGAAGCTATTCTCCCAGACAACAGGAGAATGAACAGAAAGTGGTTCAGAAACCATCAAGGCTGCCATTCCTATCACAGGCCCAGAGAGCGAGAGCATGGGGAGGGGGTGCATAGGGTTTCAAAGGAGTGGGACCTTGGGACCTCCTGCCCTGTTTAAGTGGGCCAGGATGCCCCCTCCATGCCTTGGGATTGGGACCCCTGCAGAGAGCTGTGGAATGGGCCGTGCGTAGATCCATGGGGATAAGACTGCCTCCACCTTGATTTCAAAGGATGGGCCACTGGCAGAATCAGAGGCTCATGACTTTAACCTAGAGAGCTGTTGGCATGAGACTCAAGCTCACAAGAGCCACCAGTTTGGGTTGCCAACAGAGAGATGCTGCAGGGCCATCCCACTGAGCCATGGGAGCGAGGCTGCCATCCCAGTGGGCCTGGAAAGTAGAGCATTGAGACAAAGAGGATTATTCTGGAGCCTTACAGTTTAGTGTTGTTTTCCCCATTACGTTTTGGATTTACCTGGGACTCATTACTCTATCGCTTTCTTGTTTTCTCCATTTTGGATAGTAACGCCTTTCCTCTATCTGTCTTACCACTGTATTTTGGAAACTCTTGTTTGGTTTCATTGGTTCACTGGTGGAGGGGAATTTGCTTTGGGATGAATAGCACTTTGTCAAGTGGCGCTAGTGGTAAAGAACCCACCTGCCAGTGCAGGAGACGTAAGAGATGCGCATTCAGTCCATGGGTTGGGAAGATCCCCTGGAGAATGGCATGGCAACCCACTCTAGTATCCTTGTCTGGAGAATCCCCATGGACAGAGGAGCCTGGTGGGCAACAGTCCAAAGGGTCACAAAGAGTCAGACATGACTGAAGTGATTTAGCACACAAATGCACATGTCAGTTTTACGTATTTAGATGAGACTTTGGACTTTGGACTTTTGAACTGGAATGAATTAAGACTTTTAGGAGTGTTGGGATATTATGAATTGAGGGGTAGGCAGGGGCAGAATGATATAGGCTGAATGTTTTTGTCCCTCCACATTCATATGTTGAGACCTAATCCCTAATGTGAGGTATCTGAAGGTGGGGCATCTGGGGATAATTAGGTCATGAGAGTGGAGCCCTTGTGAATGTGATTAGTGCTCTTATGAAAGAACCCTCAGAGAATTATCTACCTTACAACTTATGGTGAAACACAGAGAACACAGGCATTTATGAATCAGAAAGTGGACTCTCACCAGACTTGAATCTGCTGGTGCTTTGGTTTTGGATTTCTCAGCCTCCAGAACTATGAGAAGTACAACATTTGTTATTTAATCCACTCAGTCTATGGTGGTTTTTGTTGTAGGTAGCCTGAATGGACTAAAACACCATCCCTAACGCATTGCCTTTCGATCATGCTTGTAATAAATCCCAGATTCCTTATCACTGTCTGCTAGGTTCATCATAACCTGGCCATAGCCCACCTCTCAGATTTTATATTCTACCAATCCTCTCTTTATTCACTCCACTCTAATTCAAAGCCTGGTTTTGTTTTGTCAAATAGACAAACACACACCCATCTTCAGACTTTTGAACTTGATCTACAATCTTTTTTTGAATGGCTTTTCCTTACAGCTTCCCATAAATTCAGCTCCTTTCCCCAGGTCTCCATTGAGACATGCCATCCTCAACCATCATCCTCAGTGGTTCTCAACCGAGGGTAACTATCTCCCAGGGAACATTAGGCAGTGTTAGAGATATTTTTGCTTGTTACAGCTGGGTCAGGCGAATGTTATTGGCGACTAGTGCGTAGAGGCCAGGGATGCTGCAGGAGATTCTGTAATTGCACAGGACAGCCCCCCTCACCTCTTAAAACAAAGAATTATCTGGCCTGAAATGCAGATAGGATTAATTTATCTAAAGCTGCTCCCCACTTCTGAGTCTTGCCCCATAAAAACTTTCTACCCTATACCCCACTTTGTTTCTTAAAAATATTCACATCTGGGGCTTCCCTGGTGGTCCAATGGTTGAAACTCCACACTTCCACTGCAGGGGACCTGGGTTTGATACCTGGTCGGGGAGCTTTGACCATCCAAATATTCACTATTATCTAAAATTATTTAATGTATTTATTTATTTAACATATCATCTGTTTCCTCTGACTAGAAAAATGGTTTCATGATAGCAGGGACATTGTCCTACCTTGTACACTAATGTAGCCCCACTGCCTGGAACAATTCCTGCACATAGTAGGTACTCAATGAATGAATGAAGGAATGGATGAAAACAGAAGCAACATAAAATGAAACAGATGCATAAATGACCAAAGGACATAAAAATAAATGATCAAAGAACATATTGCGGAGTAAATGATACCACCAAGAAGAGACAGAGTGGAAGAAAGTATTTGCAAACATGTATCTGATAAGGGACTTGTTTCAGGAATCTATAAAGACCTCAGATAATTTAACAATAAAAAGACAAGTAAGCAATTTAAAATATGCATGGAGTTTGCATTGACATTTCTCCAAAGAAGATATGCAGATAGCTACAAAGCACAGAAGATGTTCAACTCCATTAGTCATTTAGAAAATGCAAATCAAACCCACAATGAGATACCTTTTCACACCCACAAGAATGACTAGAGTCCAAAAGACAGACAATAGCAAGTGTTAGTGAGGATGTAGAGAAATTGAAGCCCTCTTGTGTTGCTGGTGAGAATATAAAATAGTGCGGCCACTTTGGGACCAGTTTTTCAGTTCCTAAAAACGTTAAGCATAGAGTTACTGTATAATACAGTGATTCCACTACTACCCAAGGAAAATGAAAACGTGCCCAGATAACAACTTGTATAGCTTGTTCATATCTTCATTAATTATAATAGCCTGCAAAGGGAAATAGCTAATGTCCATCAATGGAGGGATGAATAAATGTGATACATCCATACACTAGAATAGTTTTTGAAAAGGAATGAAGTCCTAATACATGCTACATCATGGATAAATTGGAAAATATGCTCAGTGAAAAAAGTTAGTCAGAAAAAAGCACATATTGTATGATTCTGTTGATATGAAATGTCCAGGATAGGCAAATCTATAGAGACAGAATGTAGATTTGTGTTTGCTTAGGACTGGCAACTGGACAGGCAGTGGAGAGTGACAGCTAATGGGTTCAGAACTACTATTTTTTTTTGGAGGGAAATGTTCTACAATCAGATTGTGATGATGGATACACACATTGGTAGATATGCTAAAAGACTTTGAACTCAGCATGTTAAGTGGTGAATTGTATTATATGTGACTTATGTTTTAATAAAGCTTTTAAAAGAAAAAAAGACAACCATAGAAACTGAAATGGAGAGAATGTTTACTCCTATTTGAATAGAGTGCTTTTGCTGGTTTACTATTTTGGGAGAGGAGGCAACTGTTTAGAAATATAGATCTGTTGAAGTACCCTTCCTTGTTTATTGTAGGGTTTTTTTTTTGTTTGTTTGTTTGTTTGTTTGTGTTTTTTGCCACAGTGCTTAGCATGTGAGATCTGAGTTCCTTGACCAAAGGTTGAACCCACATCCTCTGCAGTAGAAGCTCAGAGTCTTAACCATTGGCCCACCAGGAAAACCCTTCAGTGTAGATTTTTTTTTTATTGGAAGTTGCTTTGAAAAATAATGACATGATGTGAGAAATCAAAGGCAAGTCTGCTGGCAGAAAAAAAGGTTAAATTAGATCATGTGATAGGAATTTCTGAACCAGTCAGTCAAAACACTTGCTTATGTGACCATGAGTATTAGATAGGGTTACCACTAAAGTACTCAGAAATGAAAATAGGTGAGTGAGAATGCACAATGGCTCTGCATCTTTAAACACAAACTTTCTCAGCACTTATGAGTGGAATCCTGGGAAGGTTACATAGCCTCAAAGTTCTGATTCAGAAAAGGGAGTGAAAATTATAACACTGGGTTCATCAAGATGTTGAGAGAATTAAGTATGAAAATGCTTAGGCAAAGGAGGGATTCAGGTAATGTTAGTTTGGCAGTAGTGGTGAGCCTAGAACAAGGGCAAGGCTGTTGGTTGGATGATTTACTTTTAAATTTATTATTACATCAGTTCAGTTCAGTTCTGTCACCCAGTCATGTCTGACTCTTTGCGACCCATGAATTGCAGCACGCCAGGCCTCCCTGTCCATCACCAACTCCCAGAGTTCACTCAGACTCACGCCCATCGAGTCCGTGATGCCATCCAGCCATCTCATCCTCGGTCGTACCCTTCTCCTCCTGCCCCCAATCCCTCCCAGCATCTAAGTCTTCTCCAATGAGTCAACTCTTCGCATGAGGTGGCCAAAGTACTGGAGTTTCAGCTTTAGCATCATTCCTTCCAAAGAAATCCCCGGGCTGATCTCCTTCAGAATGGACTTGTTGGATCTCCTTGCAGTCTGAGGGACTCTCAAGAGTCTTCTCCAACACCACACTTCAAAAGCATCAATTCTTCGGCACTCAGCTTTCTTCACAGTCCAACTCTCACATCCATACATGACCACTGGAAAAACCATAGCCTTGACTAGACGGACCTTTGTTGGCAAAGTAATGTCTCTGCTTTTCAATATGCTGTCTAGGTTGGTCATAACTTTTCTTCCAAGAAGTAAGCGTCTTTTAATTTCATGGCTGCAGTCACCATCTGCAGTAATTTTGGAGCCCCAGAAAATAAAGTCTGACACTGTTTCCACTGTTTCCCCATCTATTTCCCATGAAGTGATGGGACCAGATGCCATGAGTCATAACTTTTCTTCCAAGAAGTAAGCGTCTTTTAATTTCATGGCTGCAGTCACCATCTGCAGTAATTTTGGAGCCCCAGAAAATAAAGTCTGACACTGTTTCCACTGTTTCCCCATCTATTTCCCATGAAGTGATGGGACCAGATGCCATGATATTTGTTTTCTAAATGTTGAGCTTTAAACCAACTTTTTCACTCTCCACTTTCACTTTCATCAAGAGGTTTTTAGTTCCTCTTCACTTTCTGCCATAAGGGTGGTGTCATCTGCATATCTGAGGTTATTGATATTTCTCCCAGCAATCCTGATTCCAGCTTGTGTTTCTTCCAGTCTAGCATTTTTCATGATGTACTCTGCATATAAGTTAAATAAGCAAGGTGACAATATACAGCCTTGATGTACTCCTTTTCCTATTTGAAACCAGTCTGTTGTTCCATGTCCAGTTCTAACTGTTGCTTCCTGACCTGCATATATGTTTCTCAAGAGGCAGGTCAGGTGGTCTGGTATTCCCATCTCTTTCAGAATTTTCCACAGTTTATTATTATATACAATTTTCTAATACATTAATTTTTACACAATACATAGATATAACAAATGGGAGAAGTTTTAATTTTTTATCTGTTGGTTCTTTGAAGCAATGTTAGACACATATCTCCACTTTTGGTCTCCTTTATTCCCATTTCTCTCTCTCTGTCTTTTTTTTTCTGTCTTGACCATCTACTTTCTGTCGCTGACATAACTTTCCATGAGGCATCATAATACCATGGTCTCTATTACAGTTTCTCCGCACTAAGCCTTGGAGCCCAGTCGCCACATTGTGAGGAAGCCCAGGCCATGTGGCGAGGCCATGAGTGGGAATTCCAACTAGCAGCTCCAGCAGAGGCCACATGAGAATGGTGGAACTTTCGGATAATCCCAGCCTCCAGTTTTCAAGTCTTCCAGCTGAGATCTCAGACAGTATGAAACAGAGACAAGCCCTCTCCATTGTGTTCTGTTTGAATGCCTAACCCACAGAACCATAAGCGATAATAAATATTATTATAACAATCTACTACACTTTAGGGTAGTTTGTTATACAGCGTTAGGTACATAAAATTGGTCTGGATTCCAACCCCATGCTCCTAATCATGATGGCAAAATACAAAACAAAAATACCTCTAATCACAGTTGGGTTCCCCATGAAGACTTCTCTATTTGAAAAATCTGCATTGTTTGAAGACTCCAAGGTCCAGTCCACATGACTGGATATTTATCCTGACAGATAGATACCAGTGCAACAACTATGTTTAGGGCATTTTCTCAAGGATTCAGTTGCTGTGATGCAGGCACCTTGAACCTTAGTCTTTGAGTGTTGGCAAAGCTGACACTCTAGATTTGGCCACCATGAGGACCATAAATAATTCAGAGGTCACTGATAGGGCTTCCCTGGTGGCTCAGATAGTCAAGAATTTGCCTGCAGCACAGGAGACCCAGGCCAACCTTGCATTGGGACGATACCCCAGAGAAGGGAATGACAGCCCACTCTAGTATTCTTGCCTGGAGAATTCCATTGACAGAGGAACCTGGTGGGCTACAGTCCATGGGGTCGCAAAGAGGCAGACACGACTGAGCCCTGATGCTTTCACTTTTTCTTTATACCTTGATCTAAGCACACCCTTCAACAAGCAGACACAATTTACATACATACACAAAATAGCTCCTCCATGTACTTGTTTAAAACCCAGCAGCATAAGCTTCTATCTGTAAAAGGAGTATACTTTGCATACTACAAATATAAAATCTTATTAATTAGCATTTAGTGTCTTCAATAATGCTATTTAGAGAATATCTGTTTTTTTAAAATTCCTTGAGATCCAAGAAAATAATGGAAAGAGAACAATTTGAGATGAAAGAGGTGTTTGTAACCCTGCTTTTTGTTCCCCCTAAAGGGGAGAGGAGGGAAAGAATGGAGTGAGAGGGACAGTGAACTTCTTTGATGCCACGCTTCTTCTTCAAGATGGACTGACTGCACATCCCAATGAAAAGAGAGTTTTTAAAAATCTTTTCCACAGCCAATATTGTACATATTTGATGGAAAGAGCAGACTGACAGCAGGAGGTAGAAGCAGCTGAGAACAATGAGAAGTTAAGAGCTTTGTGTCATTTCATTTTTTCCCAAACTATTCAAGACCTCGGGGCATAGATGAACCTGACTTCCTCCTTTTACCTTCTATCCTTCACCCTCCTTGTTGTAAGGAAAAGAAAGCTTTGTAAGGGGAAATAAAAAACAACAGCTGCTTCTGAGTGCTTGGAGAACGAAACAATTGGTACCTTTCATATCTTTGAAGGCTAAGCTCCATTATCTCGCATCAGAATCAGAGCAGGGGCTGGAAAATCGGCTCTCAGAGGGCACAAAGCCAGTGCTCCCTCTGTGACTGACTTAAAAGGGAATAGGCAAAGCATTGCTTTTAGGAAGGGGTAAAAAAAAAGAAAGTAAAAAAAGCAAGCAGGATTCCAAGTCATTCAATTGTGTATACCTCCAGAAAGTACCTCTTTAAGGAAATGTAAATGGTATGTATGAAGAATCAGAGCAGGGGCTGGAAAATCGGCTCTCAGAGGGCACAAAGCCAGTGCTCCCTCTGTGACTGACTTAAAAGGGAATAGGCAAAGCATTGCTTTTAGGAAGGGGTAAAAAAAAAGAAAGTAAAAAAAGCAAGCAGGATTCCAAGTCATTCAATTGTGTATACCTCCAGAAAGTACCTCTTTAAGGAAATGTAAATGGATATGTATGACAATAATGACATTGGGAGAGATGAAAAGTCCTGGGTTCAAGTCTCAGTCATATGTGTTGCCAACCAGACACCTTGAGATTGTTTCATCCTGTCTCCTCCCTTGATTGCTTCAGTCCAGTGGACGTTCACTCACTCACACTGAAGTATGCAAAAGTCAAGCAATCACACACATACAATCTTTGACTTCAGTAAGCTCACAAGTCAAAATATTTCCCTCATTTCATCACAGAGTTGTCCTGAGAATCTGATGGACTTGAAAGACATGCATGAATTGCATATTAATGCTGCAAAGGAAGGGACTGTTTTTAAAATAGCATGACTTGTTAAAAATGAACCTTGTAAGATCTGTTAAGTCTTGGGCATTTCACAAGGCTGGTACGGAGATCTCCAATTCTCCATCCCCATCTAAAGCCGAAAGAGGTCTTGCTAACTGTATACAGCATAGGACCCCAGCCCTTGGGGGCCACAGACCATTGGTCTATGAGGAACTAGCTGCACAGGTGGGTGGTGGGTGAGCAAGCAAAGCTTTATCTGTATTTACAAGTGCTCAGCATCGCTAACATTACCACCTAATCTCCACCTCTTGTCAGATCAGTGAGGGCATTAGATTCTCATAGGAGTGGAAACCCTACTGTGAACTGTGCATGTAAGGGATCTAGGTTGAATGTTCCTTGGAGAATCATCCTCAAACTACACCCCTGACCCCATCTGTGGAAAAATTGTCTTCTGGTTGCTGGTGCCCAAAAGGTTTGGGACTGCTGATAGGCAGTGTTGTGTTGAGTCAGACTTATCATGAACTGGTCCTTCCCAAGTCTTATTTGTCTCCTGTGACTCCCTTATATGTATCCCAGCCGCAGTGGTAGAGATGGCTGGCAGAATCTTCCCAGAATCTTCTCAGGGTCTTCTGCTGCTCCCCTGCTCATAACTGCTTAGTGTTTCCTCTCTTCCTATAAAACCATGCCTCTGCTCAACTCAGTTTGCCAAATTCTCACCCCAAAGCATCTGTCTACCTTCTCTGCATCTTTCTAGGTATCAGTCCACCAAAATGGCCTGTCCACCATGTTTGGTGATCACTAGTCTATCTGTATGCTGTCACTCCTGTTTCTTTTTTTGATTAGAAAGAGATTTTTAAACATGATTTATTTATTTATTTGATTGTTCTGGTTGGCACATGGAATCGTAGATCTTCTTTGTGGAATGAGAAATCTAGTTCTCTGATCAAACCTCGGCCCCCTGCATTGTGAGTGCAAAATCTTAGCCACTGGACGCACCTACCCCCCCCAGTCCCCCTCCCCCCGGAGAAGTTCCTCATGTTTGTTTCTTTTCTTTTTTTTTTTACACACATATACACACATTGTTGGCATTAAACTTAGACTTCAGTTCAGTTCAGTCGTGTCCAACTCTTTGCGACCCCATGAATCACAGCACGCCAGGCCTCCTTGTTCATTACCATCTCTCTGAGTTCACTCAGACTCACGCCCATCGAGTCCGTGATGCCATCCAGCCATCTCATCCTCGGTCATCCCCTTCTCCTCCTGCCCCCAATCCCTACCAGCCTCAGAGTCTTTTCCAATGAGTCAACTCTTCACAGTCTCTTTTGCTGTCTTGCATACAGGGTTATCATTACCATCTTTCTAAATTTCATATATATGTGTTAGTATGCTGTATTGGTGGTTTTTTTTTCTGCCTTACTTCACTCTGTGTAATCAGCTCCAGTTTCATCCATCTCATTAGAAATGATTCAAATGTGTTCTTTTTAATGGCTGAGTAATACTCCACAGCTTTCTTATCCATTCATCTGCTGATGGATATCTAGGTTGTTTCCATGTCCTGGCTATTATAAACAGTGCTGCGATGAACATTGGGATACACGTGTCTCTTTCAATTCTGGTTTCCTTGGTGTGTATGCCCAGCAGTGGGATTGCTGGGTCATAGAATTTTGTGTTTTCTGTCAAACCTCAACATGAATCTGCCATGTGTATGTATATATGTCCCCTTTCTCTTGAACCTGCCTCCCACCCTATCCCACCCCTCTAGGTTGTTACAGAGCTCCCTGTGTCATGCAACAGGTTCCCACTAGCTAGCTCTTTTACATATTGTAGTGTGTATATGTCAGTGCCACTCTTTCAGGCTTTTGTTTCTTGAGGGTTCAGTTATATGAGTACTTGATGTATTTTCTTTCTTTTTTTTAAAAGTTCATTTTAAATTGGAGGATAATTGCTTAACAACGTTGTGTTGGTTTCTGCTGTACCAACCAGCTCTAAGTATACATATATCCCCTTCCTCTGGGCCTCCCTCCCACCCCTAACCCCATCCTACTCCAAAGGACCAATATA
>SJYC01043509.1:0-33527 GCA_006408675.1 Madoqua kirkii
CCATCCTACCCCTCTAGGCCATCACAGAACACTGAGCTGCTGTTTCTTATATTGGTCCTTTGGAGTCCAAATCCCTTACCTACACATTCTCCTTTTGAGGTCATTTGAATTTTTATGAGCCTTACACCTATCCTTGCACACCTGGACTGTCCTTTGGGTGAAAGTGTTTGCCTCTTCTTTCAACCACTATGATACTCTGCATATGCCTCTCTTTTGGCAAACAATAATGATGATAGTGAGGATAAGAATAATAGCAACTAGACTATATTGAGAATTTCACTGTGTCAGGCATTATGATAAATACATACTTTAATTATCTTTAGTTTCTGTAAATGTTGGAAGCCTGTGAACTTAGTTATCCCATTTACAGAGGAAGTAGAAGCCTAATAAGGTCAAGGAATGAACTTGATTTCCCTCGTGGTAGTGGACAGTTACATGGATTGGCTTTGGCATCACGGGCATTTGAGCTGAATGCAGGCTCTACAAGTTTGTAGCTTCATGACCTTTGTTAAGGAACTATCTTAGTGTAATTCTCAGTTTTCTTATCTGTAAAATATGAATGGTGTTAATTTTATCATAATGATTTTGTAAGGCAGTGGATATAACACTTAGCTAGTTGCTGAACCCAGAGAAGACACTAGAGAGATGGGTAGCTTTCATGATTTCCACCTGAAAAAGCTGCTTGGGGGGCCAGGATCTGATGTCTTAGTGGACTCCTGATCCTCACCACCCCGCTCCCAGGTTGATTAAATGACAACTGGATAAATCAAGACTACATGAAGAATCTTCTACTATTCTAAGGCTATCCTCAAGATGTGTATTATGGAGACACCTGTATAATTGAGAAGAAAGGAGTTATATAAACATAAATACCAACCAAGAAAAGAAAAGTCCCTGTGCCTTGGTCTTAAGTTCATCTTCATTGCCTTGTTGAGATGGTTGCTGCCTGAGAATTGGCCTCGTTACTCTGTCTCTTCCACATATGCAGGCCTTTATTATTCTGCTGCTCTGGCTTAATTCCTTACATGGCATCTTCTGAACTCCACTAAATGGTATGTCATTGTCCAGCTAAATGTTGGAGAGCCTCAAAGCCAAAAGCTCACAGCTTATGCTCAAAGTCTTCATGGTATCTTTCAAACCATTGGTGGGGGAGAGTCGTTGGAGGGTACTGCAGGTGAGGCAGAACGGAGGGGCATTAGAGAGGCAGGCAAAGCGTAGGCTTTATGCATGTTGTGAAGGTTTTGGGTCTTTATCCCAAGGCCTTTGGAAAGCCACTCAATATTTTAAGCAAAGGAAATTGCGGTGATTTTTCCCATCTCTATTGAGCTTCTGTTAGCAATTTCTGGGACTGGAAATCTGGTCACCACCACCCCCCCACCCGACCCCGACCTTCTTGTTTGCTGCACCTTGATTAGCATTTTTCTTGGGGTGCATCCTCTCAGGTATAGGCAATAATGAAGAACAATGAGTGCAAGTGGATAGAAGCTTTCATGGTCTGTGATTGGGCCTCTGCAAGAAGCAGGGCAAATCTGAATGATGGATCCTTGGAGGGTCTTAGCCAGAAATCCAAACGGGCAGGAGGCCAGGCAAAAAGCTTGCATTATGTTGCCTGGTAAACATAGGATGGAGAAATGGAGCTTAGCTTCCAGGACCCACTGAGGTCCCGGAAAAGGAAGGAGGACTGACAGTGTCGCACAGTGAAAGACTAGACTACAGTGGGATAGCACCTCAAATCTAACTCAGTGCCTATTTCATTAAGCCAGGCTGCCTCTCAGTTTGTGAATATTCCATTGAGAAGTCAGCTCACTGAGCTTAAGGAACTCCACACGTAAAAGGAAGCAGCAATGGCATCAGTTGTGCTTTTTTTTTTCTTCCATAATCATTTTCAGGGAGCTCAGATCTGTGCTCTGTGGTGACCTAGACGGATAGGTTGGGGATGGGGAAAGTGGGAGGGAGGTCCAAGAGAAAGCAGATATATGTACACATATAGCTGATAAGGCTCTGGTTTTTCCTGTGGTCATGTATGGATGTGAGAGTTGGACTGTGAAGAAGGCTGAGTGCCAAAAAATTGATGCTTTTGAACTGTGGTGTTGGAGAAGACTTTTCAGAGTCCCTTGGACTGCAAGGAGATCCAACAAGTCCATTCTGAAGGAGATCAGCCCGGGGATTTCTTTGGAAGGAATGATGCTAAAGCTGAAACTTCAGTACTTTGGCTACCTCACGCGAAGAGTTGACTCATTGGAAAAGAGTCTGATGCTGGGAAGGATTGGGGGCAGGAGAAGGGGATGACCGAGGATGAGATGGCTGGATGGCATCACTGACTTAATGAACGTGAGTTTGAGTGAACTCTGGGAGTTGGTGATGAACAGGGAAGCCTGGGGTGCTGTGATTCATGGGGTCGCAAAGAGTCGGACATGACTGAACGACTGAACTGACATAGCTGATCAACTTTACTGTCGGTAGAAACTAATACAGTGCTGCAAAGCAACAATACCTCAGTTATAAAAAAAAATTATGTTAGAATACAAACTACATTAGGCTTCCCTGGTAGAACAGGGGTAACGAATCTGCCTGTAGTGAAGGAAGTGCAGGAGAATTCGGTTCAATCCCTGGGTTGGGAAGATCCCTTGGAGGAGGAGATGTTGACACCCTCCAGTGTCCTTGCCTGGAGAATCCCATGGACAGAGGAGCCTGGTGTGCTCTAGTTCATAGGATCACAGAGTCAGACATGACTGAAGTGACGAAACATGGCTTACAGTGTCGTGTTAGTTTCTGGTATACAGCAAACTGATCAGTGATACATATACATTATCTATTGTTTTTCAAAGATCAGTGGCTCTTAACCTTTTGTAAACCCTGACCATTTGGGGAGTATGATGAAAACTATGAGCCATCTCCCCTGAAAAAATAATACATCTATACTCAGTAATTCTGTATGGACCCACTCTCATAATAATCACCTGAGAGATATTAGTAAATATGTGTCAAAAACCTATACATGAATATTTGTAACAGCTTCATTTATAAATACTTCAAGTTGGTCACAGTCTAAACGTCCATCATCTGGAATAGATAAGCAAATTGTGGTACTTCCATATGCAATGGAATGTTGGCTCAGGTATAAATGGGAACAAGCTGTTAATACACACAGCATCAGGACTGACTCTCAGAAGCATCGTGCTCATGAAAAGAAGCCAGACTGTAAAACCTGGAACTCCATTTACATGGTGTTTTGGGAAATACAGAATAATAGGAAGAGAAAAAAGATCACTAGTTGTCTAGGCTGGAGTTGGAGAAGGGAATTGATTGCAAAGGTATCTGAAGGCACTTTTTGGACTAATTAAATTATTCTATATCTTGATTATAGTGGTGGTTACGTGACTGTTACATTTGTCAAAAGTTATGGAACTAATAGAACTAATTTCTATTAGTTATAAAACTAATTCCAATTTACTATATATAAATTATACAAAATCTAATCAAACTTTGGAGAAGGAAATGGCAACTCACTCCAGTATTCTTGCTTGGAAATTCCATGGATCGAGGAACCTGGTGGACTACAGTGCATGGGATCGCAAAAAGTTGGTCACAACTGAGCATGTCAGCAAATCAAATTTTAAGGGTACTATGTGTATGGTTACAGAGAGTACATTGACCAGTCTTTAGGACCATCAGGAAGCTTCCATAAACCTCTTATCCTTATCCATCAGAGGGCAGACAGAATGAAACGACAATCACAGAAAACTAACCAAACTGATCACATAGACCACAACCTGTCTACCTCAATGAAACTATGAGCCATGCCGTATAGGGCCATCCAAGACATACAGGGCCTGGCAGAGAGTTCTGAAAAAATGTGGTCCGCTGGAGAAGGGAATGGCAAACTACTTCAGTATTCTTGCCTTGGGAACCCCATGAAAAGTATGAAAAAGCAACAAGGTGTGACACTGAAAGGTGAACTCCTCAGATCAGTAGATGACCAATATGCTACTGGAGATCAGAGGAGAAATAACTCCAGAAAGAACAAAGAGACAGAGCCAAAGAAAAAACAACATCCAGTTGTGGATGTGATGGGTGATGGAAGTCTGATGCTGTAAAGAGCAATATTGCATAGAAACCTGTAATCAAAGCAGGAATCAAAGCAGGCCCAGGAATCAAAGCAAATTGGAAGTGGCCAATTGGGAGATGGCAAGAGTGAACATTGACATTTTAGAAATCAGTGAACTAAAATGGACTGGAATGGGTGAATTTAACTCAAATGACCATTATATCTGCTACTGTGGGCAACAATCCCTTAGATGAAATGCAATAGCCATCAGAGTCAACAAAAGAGTCCAAAATGCAGTACTTGGATGCAATCTCAAAAATGAGAAAATGATCTCTGTTTGTTTCCAAGGCAAACCATTCAGTATCACAGTTATCCAAGTCTATGCCCCGACTAGTAATGCTGAAGAAGCTGAAGTTGAATGGTTCTAAAAAGACCTACCAGGCCTTGTAGAACTAACAACCACCAAAGATGTCCTCTTTGTTATAGGGGACTGGAAGCAAAAATAGGAAGTCAAGAGCTACCTGGAGTAACAGGCAAATTTGGCCTTGGAATACAAAAGCAGGTCAAACGCTAACGGACTTGCCAAGAAAACACGATGGTCATAGCAAACACCGTCTTCCAACAACACAAGAGAAGACTCTACACATGGACATTAAAAATGGTCAGTACCAAAATCAGCTTGATTATTTTCTTTGCAGCCAAAGATGGAGACACTCTGTACAGTCAGCAAAAACAAGACTGGGAACTGACTGTGGCTTGGATCATGAACTCCTTATTGCCAAATTCAGGCTTAACTTGAAGAAAGTAGGGAAAACCACTAGACCATTCAGATATGACCTAAATCAAATCCCTTATGATTATACAGTGGAAGTGAGAAATAGATTTAAGGGACTAGATCTGATAGACAGAGTGCCTGATGAACTATGTATGGACAGAGGTTCGTGACATCGTACAGGAGACAGGGATCAAGACCATCCCCATGGAAACGAAATGCAAAAAAGCAAAATGGCTATCTGGGGAAGCCTTACAAATAGCTGTGAAAAGAAGAGAAATGAAAAGCAAAGGAGAAAAGGAAAGATATAAGCATCTGAAGGCAGAGTTCCAAAGAATAGCAAGGAGAGATGAGAGCCTTCCTCAGTGATCAATGCAAAGAAATAGAGGAAAAGAAAAGAATGGGGAAGACTAGAGATCTCTTCAGAGAAGGCAATGGCACCTCACTCCAGTACTCTTGCCTGGAAAATCCCATGGATGGAGGAGCCTGGTGGGCTACAGTCCATGGGGTCGCTGAGAGTCGGACACGACTCAGAGACTTCACTTTCACTTTTCACCTTCATGCATTGGAGAAGGAAATGGCAACCCACTCCAGTGTTCTTGCCTTGACAATCCCAGGGACAGGGGAGCCTGGTGGGCTGCTGTCTATGGGGTTGCACAGAGTCGAACACGACTGAAGTGACTTAGTAGTAGTAGTAGTAATAGAGATCTCTTCAAGAAAGTTAGAGATAAGAAGGGAACATTTCATGCAAAGATGGGCTCAATAAAGGATAGAAATGGTATGGACCTAACAGAACAAAAGATATTAATAAGAGGTAGCAAGAACACACAGAGGAACTATACAAAAAAGATCTTCATGACCCAGATAATTATGAAGGTGTGATCACTCTCTTAGAGCCAGACACAATGGGGTATGAAGTCAAGTGGGCCTTAGAAAGCATCACTACAAGCAAAGCTAGTGGAGATGATGGAATTCCAGTTGAGCTATTTCAAATCCTAAAAGATGATGCTGTGAAAGTGCTGCACTCAGTATGCCAACAAATTTGGAAAACTCAGCACTGGCCATAGGACTGGAAAAGTTCAGTTCTCATTCCAATCTCAAAGAAAGGCAATGCCAAAGAATGCTCCAACTACTGCACAATTGCACTCATCTCACACGCTAGTAAAGTAATGCTCAAAATTCTCCAAGCCAGGCTTCAGCAGTACATGAACTGTGAACTTCCAGATGTTTAAGCTGGTTTTACAAAAGGCAGAGGAACCAGAGATCCAGAGATCAAATTGCCAACATAGGTTGGATCATCGAAAAAGTTAATTTTGCTTTGTTGATTATGCCAAAGCATTTGACTGTGTAGATCACAACAAACTTTGGAAAATTCTTAAACAGATGGGAATATCAGATCACTGGACTTGCCTCCTGAGAAATCTGAATGCAGGTAAAGAAGTTCCACTTTGGCATGTTAGAACTGAGCATGCAACAACAGACTGACTCCATATCGGGAAAGGAGTACATCAAAGCTGTATATTGTCACCCTTCTTATTTAACTTATATGCAGAGTACATCATGAGAAATGCTGGGCTGAAGGAACCACAAGCTGGAATCAAGATTGCCTGGAATAATATCAATAACCTCAGATATGCAGATGACACTACCCTTATGGCAGAAAGTGAAGAACTAAGGAGCCTCTTGATAAAAGTGAAAGAGAGTGAAAAAGTTGGCTTAAAACTCAACATTCAGAAAACAGAGATCTTGGCATCTGGTCCTATCACTTCATGGCAAATAGATGGGGAAACAATGGAAACAGTGAAACTTCCAGATGTTTAAGCTGGTTTTACAAAAGGCAGAGGAACCAGAGATCCAGAGATCAAATTGCCAACATAGGTTGGATCATCGAAAAAGTTAATTTTGCTTTGTTGATTATGCCAAAGCATTTGACTGTGTAGATCACAACAAACTTTGGAAAATTCTTAAACAGATGGGAATATCAGATCACCGGACTTGCCTCCTGAGAAATCTGAATGCAGGTAAAGAAGTTCCACTTTGGCATGTTAGAACTGAGCATGCAACAACAGACTGACTCCATATCGGGAAAGGAGTACATCAAAGCTGTATATTGTCACCCTTCTTATTTAACTTATATGCAGAGTACATCATGAGAAATGCTGGGCTGAAGGAACCACAAGCTGGAATCAAGATTGCCTGGAGTAATATCAATAACCTCAGATATGCAGATGACACTACCCTTATGGCAGAAAGTGAAGAACTAAGGAGCCTCTTGATAAAAGTGAAAGAGAGTGAAAAAGTTGGCTTAAAACTCAACATTCAGAAAACAGAGATCTTGGCATCTGGTCCTATCACTTCATGGCAAATAGATGGGGAAACAATGGAAACAGTGAGAGACTTTTTTTTTTTTTTGACTCCCAAATCACTGCAGATGATGATTGCAGACATGAAATTAAAAGACGCTTGCTCTTTGGAAGAAAAGCTATGATCAATCGAGACAGCATATTAAAAAGCAGATACATTTCTTTACCAACAAAGATCTGTTAGTCAAAGCTGTGGTTTTTCCAGTAGTCATGTATGGATGTGAGAGTTGGATTATAAAGACAGCTGAGGGCCAGAGAATTGATACTTTTGAACTGTGATGTTGGAGAAGACTCTTGAGAATTCCTTGGACTTCAGAGAGATCCAATCAGTCAATCCTAGAGGAAATCAACCCTGAATATTCATTAGAAGGACTGATGCTAAAGCTGAAATTCCCAATGCAAAGAGCTGACTCATTTGAAAAGACCCTGATGTTGGGAAAGATTGAAGGTGGGAGGAGAAAGGGATGACAGAGGATGAGATGGTTGTACGGCATCACTGACTCAGTGGACATGAGTTTGGATAGGTTTCGGGAGTTGGTGATGTACTGGGCAGTTGATGGTGTGCTGCAGTTCATGGGTTTGGAAAGAGTTGGACATGACTGAGTGACTTAGCTGAACTGAAATTTTGAAGTTAAAAGACCTCCCTGAACAGGTAGCCCACACCTACTTATTTCAAAGATAGAAAGATTGGAGAAAGAAAATACAGTGCTTTCTCCAAGTTTATAGCTCTTACTAGTGATATTCTTTCTTATAACCAATAGCAGTTGCATATTTATTGCATTCTAGACATGGTGCTAGGTTGCACACCTAGCCAAGTGTCCCAGCTTAGAAGAAAAGTGAGACTTACTGCCTTGAAGACCTGGGATTTTAACTCTAATTTTTGACGCTATAGTTTTCCCAATTGACTAGAAGGTCTCCAGGGAATACTTAGTTTCTAGATCTTGCTGGATTACTGGACTGAGGATAAAAGGACCTGCATATGGATTAACTAAGCTGCGGGGAATTGTGACCTTTTGAGACACCAGCTGATCTCTGAGCCTCTTCTTTCTTGGCTACAGCTGGATGAGAAAATAGTTGAATTTCTGAAAGGACCAGCGTCAGCTCCCATACTATGCAAAGATCAAGTTTCCCCAGAAGCATAGCCAATGAACCAGTTGAAAGCCTTCCAGAATGGTAGCTGCAACAATCAATTGCATTGTAATTGTGCAGTGGGGGAAAGTAGAATGGACCTGAAGGTGAGATGGACCTGGGTTCAAACCCCAGCCCTATACTACCTATATCACCAGGTACAAGTCACTTAATAGGTCTGAACCTCAAGTTCTTTATGTAAAATGAGACAGTCATACTGCTGCCTCCCAGGGTTGGTGTGTGGGTTAAACAGGATAAAACATGTGGCTGCCACATTACCATCTCTTAATTAATGTCACTGCTGCTGCTCTGAATGCCATCATCATCAATATCATCGTTCTAATTTCTACTGTTCCTTTCTGTATCACTTGAGAGATTCTTCTTGATTAAAAAGGCCGGGTTGTTATTTAGTCGCCCGGCAAGGCAATTGCAGCCTCTCTCCTTTTGGATCAAATCATTTGACATCCAGCAGGGGAAGAGTGATCGAGTTGCTGAAGTGTACACCTGAGTCTCCTTGAGCAGGCTGTCAGACTGTCTGAAACTCCAGCCTGGACAGGCCAATTCACATGCCCAGGGACCTTCCAGATGAGTCTCTGCACCCAGAGGCCAGTCATTCTCTTCTGGCCTAGGCTCCCTGCAGTGACAGGCATGCACTAGTCGCCTTTCTTGCTCTCCCTGGCCTTGGCATTATAACAGTGAATCGCAGTGGAGAGGCATGAGGAAGTGGGGGCATGTCTGCTAGGGGAAAGGGCTTCTATAACAGTGTACCACAGGATTCCTCTAGTACAGCAGGAGCAGTGGCAAAAGCACTTTCAGTATTAAAATATCATAAATTATTAAGCATTTATGCATACCTGTCTATTTGGATGGTAACAGATTTCCAAAAGTCATGTACATAAGATTTTTCTGTGTTAATAGCAATGCATAGGGGTTTCCCTGATGGCTCAGATGATGAAGAATCTGCCTGTAATGTAGGAGATCTGGGTTCAGTCCCTGGGTCAGGTAGATTCCCGTGGAGATGGGAATGGTAACCCACTCCAGTAATCTTGCTTGGAGAATCCATGGAAAGAGGAGCCTAGCGGGCTACAGTCCACAGGGTCACAAAGAGTCGGACATGACTGAGCGACTAACGTTGACTGACTGACCGAGCAGTCCATGTGCTTAGTCACTCAGTTGTGTCTGACAATGCATAGAAAATGGAATTGTCACTCTGCATTTAGTGTATTCAGCGAGGGGCATCATCTAAGGATGTATTCACATCTAGCGGAGAATAGCAGGATCTGAAGGTTTTAATGTCATCCAGGGGGAGTAATCATTATTAATTCTTTTCTTAAAAGTTGCAAAACAGTGCTGTACTGAGACCTCAAAATCTAAAGACTGAGAGAAGTTTTACCCCATTTCATGTCTTCCTGTAGTAAACACATTTGGAAAACCTCCCAGCTGTTCTCTGCTAATAAAATGATTATACCTCAGTTCTAGGCAGCTCATCCCGGTAGCAAAGGGATCCTGGGTGATGTCTGTCATGATTCAACACATGAAGAGGCTGCTGATGAACTGATTCCTAAGCTCAGGTTCAGAAGAAAATAGCCTTTCTACTAGCAGGCAGGGCGGGAAGGTCATTTATGTACAGACCACATTTCTCTACATTGGAGCTCCCCTGGCATCAGATTCACATGGATGAATTTTCTTAAAAATGTCATTTCCTGGCTCCCACCCTAGACCTACCCATTCAGGATTTCTGGGGATGGGACCTGAAAATGAATTCTAGCCTCCAGAGAGTCTGATACACACTGCCTCTTAATAATACTTTGAGAAACATGAATCTAAAAAATAACTAAATCCACCATGGTGGCGTTTTTAGCTCAGAGAACTGGCTAGCCTGAAAGAAATCTTTTGGTCCCAGAAAGTCCAGAATGCGTTCCAGCTTCAACTCTCCAATTTCAGACCTCAGATTAAACTGTTGAAAGTTACCTACTCCGTTCACTTGTATAACCAGGCAATTAGACCTGTTTGACTGCTTCACTGTCACCTGAAAGAGGCTGCCAGAGCTTACAATTCAATCAAACAAAGAAACTCTCAGGGTTTTAGACTGATTACAAAGACAGATGGCAATATTTTTCTCTGTGGATTGGCTCCTGTGTGTGTGTGTGTGTGTGTGTGTGTGTGTGTGTGTGTGTGTGTGTGTGCGCGCGCGCGCGCGCTCACTCAGTCATGTCTGACTCTTTGCGGCCTCATGAACTGTAGTTCACTGGGCTCCTCTATCCATGGATTTTTCCAGGCAGGAATACTGGAGTGGGTTGCCATTTCCTACTCCAGGGGATCTTCTCAACATAGGGATCGAACCTGCATCTCTTGCATTTACCGCATTGGAGGTGGATTCTTTACCACTAGCGCCACTTGGGAAACCCTATTGGCTCCTCTAAGTCATAGTTATGTGATCTTGACCAATAACAGGGAGAGGTAATTAAGAATCTATTTTTTAATCTCCGCCTCACCCACCATCACAAAAGATGAGAACCACTGGGGTGAAATAATGTTCTGTTGAATGAAGACTTACCCCTGCCTCTTATATTAATAGTCAAGAAGTCATAGCAGAATGTAAGTCAGTGAAGAAAAGCACCTACTTTGTTACAGAAATGTCCTTGACATTTCATGGCTTTAAAAGTAAATTCTTAAAAATAGAGTAAATTCTTCCTAAGTTTAGATACTTAACTATGATGAATACAGTATTATTTTGGCATCCCTTTAAACCTATGAACAGGACCGGAGGACTTAGAGGATCTCTAAGATTTTGCTATATAAAGTGTTGTCTTGGGACAAGCAGCCTTCAGTTCAGTTCAGTTCAGTTGCTCAGTCGTGTCCGACTCTTTGTGACCCCATGAATTGCAGCACGCCAGTCCTCCCTGTCCATCACCAACTCCCAGACTCATGTCCATCGAGTCAGTGATGCCATCCAGCCATCTCATCCTCTGTCGTCCCCTTCTCTTCCTGTCCCCAATCCCTCCCAGCATCAGAGTCTTTTCCAATGAGTCAGCTCTTCGCATCAGGTGGCCAAAGTACTGGAGTTTCAGCTTTAGCATCATTCCTTCCAAAGAACACCCAGGGATGATCTCCTTCAGAATGGACTGGTTGGATCTCCTTGCAGTTGGAAATTCTAGATCTCAGGTTTTACCCAGACCTATTGAATTAGAACCTGACTACCCAGTTTCCCCAAGTAATTCATATGCACAGTAATGTTGCAGAAAAACCCCTCTAAGGCAGTGGTTCCCGACCTCTGAGATCTAATACCTGATGATCTGAGGTGGAGCTGATATAATAGTAATAGAAGTAAAGTATGCAATAAATGTAATACTTGTGAATCATCTCAAAACCACTCCATCACTCCTGTTCCATTGAAAAACTGTCTTCCACAAAACCAGTCCTTGGTGTCAGAAAGGTTGGGAACCACTGCTAAAGTTCTGATTCTTGAATATGTTTGGATGTTAGAATCATCTGGGGAATTAAGAAAAATACTGATGTCTTGGTCTTACTCTAGAGATTCTTACTTAATTAGCATTGGGTCCAGCCTGGATATTGGAATTTGTAGAGGCTACCTGGTGAATCTGATGGAAAATCCCTGCTCTAAGGAACTTCTCTAGCTCCCGTACATTGCAGGTCTGTGAGCCTGTCAAGAAGAGCAAAAATAAGCAACTAACATCAATACCTTCAGGAAGCAAGCAGGTTATATAAATGAGTGACAAGCCTACTAGTATGGACAGTGCAAACTAGAGAGCTTGGACCCAAGGAGGTAAACAGCCCTCGGTTCCTTCAATATTGCCTTTAACAACGGGAGTCTTTACAATAGCCAGAACATAGAAGCAACCTAGATGTCCATCAGCAGATGAATGGATAAGAAAGCTGTGGTACATATGCACAATTGAAGATTACTCAGCTATTAAAAAGAACACATTTGAATCCATTCTAATGAAGTGGATGAAACTGGAGCCTGTTATACAGAGTGAAGTAAACCAGAAAGAAAAACATCAATACAATATATTAGCACATATATATGGAATTTAAAAAGATGGTAACAATGACCCTATATGTGAGACAGCAAAAGAGACACAGATGTAAAGAGCAGACTTTTGGACTCTGCTCTTTGTGGGAGAAGTCGAGGGTGGGATGATTTGAGAGAATAGCATTGAAACATGTATATTTCCATATGTGAAATAGATCACCAGTCCAGGTTCATGCATGAGACAGGGTGCTCAGGGCCAGCGCACTGGGATGCCTCTGAGGGATTGGATGGGGAGGGAGGTGGGAGGGGGGTTCAGGATGGGGAACACATGTACACCCAAGGCTGACTCATGTCAATGTATGGCAAGAACCATTACAATATTGTAAAGTAATTAGCCTCTAATTAAAATAAATAAATAAAAATTTTTAAAAAATAAATGAGAAAAAAAGAGGACAAATATTAAATAAATTTTTTCCACCACCAAAAATAAGAAAAACAAAACAATGGGAGTCCAGGTTGACAGAGCTTCTGAACTTTTTGTTTTTGATAAACTGGGAATCCAAATTTTATAGAAATTCTTTCTCTCTGTCTCTTTGTAATGCTGGTCACAAATTCAATTTTCTTTTCTTTCTTCAAAAAAGAAAAAACCAAAACACAAAAATCTATTTTACCCAAGGTGAATACAGTCCATGGAACACCAATTTGAGACCTCTGACAGAGAGAAAACAAGTTTTTGTGTAGAAAGACCAGAAGTCCTACAATGCTACATATAGGCAGGCCATTCCACATTTTGAAGAGAGGATGTGACTGCTTTAGATGATAAAGAATCTGCAATGACTGGGTTTTGATTCCTGGGTTAGGAAGATCCTCTGGGGAAGGGAATGACAATACAGTTTTCCTGCCTGGAGAATTCTATGAGTGGCAGAGCCTGGCGGGCTACAGTTTAAGGGTTTGCAAAGAGTCGGACTCGACTGAGTCCATACATGTACAGTAACTGCTTCAGTGAGAGTGCAGCAAGTTCTCTTGATCTTGTTGCTTGAAGCAATTAGAATGGGTTCTTCCTCTTTCAAAGAGGAAACAGATACTTTAAAATACTTCATGATCATGGAGAGGTAATGCCCATGGCATGGCTGGAGCCAGGCCCTGGAAAATGTCACTCTCCAAAGAAGTTTAAAGACCAGAGTGTGCAAAAGACATGCAAAGCATGAACACTTGGAGGCCAAGAAAAGAGATGGGGTACAGGAAGTGGATGGGCTGTGAAAGCATGCTGACTGGCTGTGATCTTCCATAAGGGTGTACTATAGCAGTGGAGTATGTGTAAAGCAAAGACTCCACTTCTGGGAGAAAGAACATTTTAAAGTGATTTAGAGTTCTCACGGCTAGAAAGCCTGTTTCAGATGTTGGAGGGGGTATCTGGGTCTGTGCTCAAGTGCTCATTCATGTCCGACTCTTTGCAACCCCATGGACCGTAGCCGCCAGGCTCCTCTGTCCGTGAGATTCTCCAGGCAAGAACATTCGAGTAAGTTGCCATTTCCTTTTCCAGGGGATCTTCCCAACCCAGGGATCGAACCTGTGTCTCTTGCATATTCAGGACTGGCAGGCAGATTCTTTACCACTAGTGCCACCTGGGAAGTCCATCTGACTCTAGTTCCATAAATATCTGTCCTCTTAACACTAATCAAACTCTCACCCAACTGAGGGCCTTTAAGACTACTGAGAGATGTGGTCATAGGAGCAGAAAGAGAGAAAGCTGCCACATTAAGGACGCAATTTGTATCAAAGGTTAAGAGAGAAGAAAGAAAAGGTCCTTTAGGAGTCGTAGTATTCATGACTGAGGGGGGAAAAAGAAAAGCAGAAAAAGACTTAATCTTATTCCAGTGAATGCTATCATTCTAATAAATTTGTGATGTCTTTCTAGTGAGACTAGAAGCTATATAAGGACAAATCAAATCAACATATTCATTAACTGTGTATGACTAGCAAGGCCAGTATTGTGTAGAGATAGCTAGAGCAAATATTGTGTCTTTTACTTGTGCATACTGCATATAGAGTCTTTTAAGGGGCAAGAAGCAAAATAAAACATTGTAAACATTTACATTACTCTTGAACCAATTCTGAATAATAGCTGAGAAAAAATCAGTGTCCTAAAGTAACAGTTTCCAAAATATAGTCCTCTGTAACAGCCACATTAGCATTGCCTGAGAGCTTGTTTGGAATATGAATTCTTGGGTCCTACCTCATACCTACTGAATCAGAGCCAGTGAAGGCATGGTCCAGAAATCTGTGCTTTCACAAGCCTTCCTGATGATTCTTAAGTAGATCCTATATTATTCAGTTAATTTTCACAACAACTGATTGATGGAAGTGGATAGGAAGAATGTAGTCTTCTGTAGTCTTCATTTTAGAGTTTCAGAGTGGATGACATCATATGTTCAAAGTCAGACTATTAGTAGCAAAACAAAGACACATCAGGCTTTGACAACTTTGATCAAGTGAGCCAAATTTTAATTTTCTAGCAGGAGTTGATTTGGATTCATTTGTAAATATATACTCTGATTTTTTTTCCACCTTGACAAAATTAGTTCATTAGAAGGGACTAGACAATAATAGTAACATCTATTTCTGCTTTGTTGACTATGCCAAAGCCTTTGGCTGTGTGGATCACAATAAACTGTGGAAAATTCTGAAAGAGATGGGAATACCAGACCACCTGACCTGCCTCTTGAGAACTCTGAATGCAAGTCAGGAAGCAACAGTGAGAACTGGACATGGAACAACAGACTAGTTCCAAATGGGAAAAGGAGTACATCATGGCTGTATATTGTCACCCTGCTTATATAACTTATATGCAGAATACATCATGAGAAATGCTGGGCTGGATGAAGCACAAGCTGGAATCAAGATTGTTGGGAGAAATATCAATAACCTCAGATATGCAAATGACTCCACCTTTATGGCAGAAAGTGAAGAAGAACTAAAGAGCCTTTTGATGAAAGTGAAAGGGAGAGTGAAAAAGTTGGCTAAAGCGCAACACATTCAGAAAACGAAGATCATGGCATCTGGTCTCATCACTTTATGGCATATAGATGGAGAAACGGGGGCAGATTTTGTTTTTCTGGGCTCCAAAATCACTGCAGATGGTGACTGCAGCCATGAAATAAAAAAGACGCTTACTCTTGGAAGGAAAGTTATAACCAACCTAGATAGCATATTCAAAAGCAGAGATATTACTTTGCCAACAAAGGTCCATCTGGTCAAGGCTATGGTTTTTCCAGTAGTCATGTATGGATGTGAGAGTTAGAGTATAAAGAAAGCTGAGAGGAGGACGACAGAGGATGAGATGGTTGGATGGCATCATCAACTCAATGGACCTGAGTTTGAGTGAACTCTGGGAGCTGATGATGGACAGGGTAGCCTGGCGTCCTGCAGACCATGGGGTTGCAGAGTCAAACACAACTGAATGACTGAACTGAACTGAACTGAAACAATAACTGTAAAAATCCATCCACTTGTGCCTTTTACTTTTTTATCTGAGTACCTCTACTCAGAAAAAAAATTTGTTTTAATTTATTTTCTTAAATTTTCTATCTTTTGACACCCATTCCATGGATGCCTCCCCTGTGAAGCCTACCCTCCTCCCCCATGGTGAGGATACATCACCTCTGCCTCGTTTATACAGCTCTCTTCTTGATCTTCCCATACAACTGTGTTTGCATGTCTGCTCCCCACAGTGGGCTGTAACTCTTTGGAAGCAATGAACGTATCTTAGTATCTCTATATGCCTCTACCATCTGTCATGGAATAATACTTTGGAGCTAGGAAGGAACAAAGAAAAGAAACAGCTGCCAACCCCTATAATTACTGAGCATCCATGGTGTCATGCATGGGTCCTAAGCTAAGCTTTTTATATATCTCATTTTGTTTTAATACCCAGTATAGTCTGATACATATCTTAAGCTCTGTTTCAAGGACTGGCAAATTTTGAAGACTGGAAAGAAAGTAAAGAGGAAATCCAGTTTTATAGTTAGTAACTGGTAGACCTGGAATTCTTGATGTGTATACTATAATACCTCTCTACTTTTTCAATGGCTAGAAAACCTGAATAGACAGAGGAAAGAATTTTCTTAGTTGCACAGAGAGAGGCTGAAGCCAGGTCAAGAATGTATATCTCAGGTACTTTACTAACTGCCCTGGTGTCTCTCCTGAACCTCATAGTAAGGAAGGAAAAGATGTTCTGGGAATTGCGGGATCACTTAGAGCATCCCTTTCATTCTATAAATGGATGGACTGGCAAATTTGTTTTCTGACAACTTCTTGAAAATAGGCCAGATTCATTTTCCTCTGCAAACATATCAGAGTCCATGATTCGATCACATTTGCCCACTTTTTGGATGTGATTACTGTGAATTTCTTAGAACTCTGCTTTTCTGATCTGATACTTTGAACATACCTTTGTCGCCTGGATCTTTCTCGAGTTTATTATGACACTTTCCTCCTGGTCTCTAACCTGATTCTCTTGTTATTTCTAGGGAAACATCAGATTTTTCCAGGGTTTGAATTAATTCCTTTTCTTTTCCTGATGAAAATTCTGTGCTGACTGCTAACTTTAGAGATCTCACTTCTGCTCTTGGAATAGGCAGGGACATCTCAAGAACCCACAAGTATAATGTCCTGGTATCATGTGGAGCTCAATTTCAAACCTGAAAGTAGACTCAGTGAACCTGACTACTCATGCATCAGAGTGCTGGCCACACCTGTCCTTCAACAGTGATATGAATGGAGGGGGGCGGTCATTAATGTGTACGTTCCACCTCAGTTATCCAACTAGACTGAGGAGGGTTTAACTGAATGCTACATCTTTCCGTTCATCAGAACTGCTTATTACCTAAACATTCCATTTTTGAGCTTTGGTAAGTTGTACGCTGTTCACTTAAGTATGTTGTTTAAAAACCCACAGATATCAGACATCTAACAGTAAGATTCTGTTGAACATATTATGCTTTAGTACATGAAGGAATTCTATAATCAATAGGGGGAATATCTGCTTTCTAAAAAAAGGTTTTCTGTTTTTTTTTTTATACCCAGTATAGTCTGATACATATCTTAAGCTCTGTTTCAAGGACTGGCAAATTTTGAAGACTGGAAAGAAAGTAAAGAGGAAATCCAGTTTTATAGTTAGTAACTGGTAGACCTGGAATTCTTGATGTGTATACTATAATACCTCTCTACTTTTTCAATGGCTAGAAAACCTGAATAGACAGAGGAAAGAATTTTCTTAGTTGCACAGAGAGAGGCTGAAGCCAGGTCAAGAATGTATATCTCAGGTACTTTACTAACTGCCCTGGTGTCTCTCCTGAACCTCATAGTAAGGAAGGAAAAGATGTTCTGGGAATTGCGGGATCACTTAGAGCATCCCTTTCATTCTATAAATGGATGGACTGGCAAATTTGTTTTCTGACAACTTCTTGAAAATAGGCCAGATTCATTTTCCTCTGCAAACATATCAGAGTCCATGATTCGATCACATTTGCCCACTTTTTGGATGTGATTACTGTGAATTTCTTAGAACTCTGCTTTTCTGATCTGATACTTTGAACATACCTTTGTCGCCTGGATCTTTCTCGAGTTTATTATGACACTTTCCTCCTGGTCTCTAACCTGATTCTCTTGTTATTTCTAGGGAAATATCAGATTTTTCCAGGGTTTGAATTAATTCCTTTTCTTTTCCTGATGAAAATTCTGTGCTGACTGCTAACTTTAGAGATCTCACTTCTGCTCTTGGAATAGGCAGGGACATCTCAAGAACCCACAAGTATAATGTCCTGGTATCATGTGGAGCTCAATTTCAAACCTGAAAGTAGACTCAGTGAACCTGACTACTCATGCATCAGAGTGCTGGCCACACCTGTCCTTCAACAGTGATATGAATGGGGGGGGGGCGGTCATTAATGTGTACGTTCCACCTCAGTTATCCAACTAGACTGAGGAGGGTTTAACTGAATGCTACATCTTTCCGTTCATCAGAACTGCTTATTACCTAAACATTCCATTTTTGAGCTTTGGTAAGTTGTACGCTGTTCACTTAAGTATGTTGTTTAAAAACCCACAGATATCAGACATCTAACAGTAAGATTCTGTTGAACATATTATGCTTTAGTACATGAAGGAATTCTATAATCAATAGGGGGAATATCTGCTTTCTAAAAAAAGGTTTTCTGTTTTTTTTTTTCTTAATATACAGTTGACATATAGCACTGTACAAGTTTAAGGTGTATAGTATAATGACTTGACTTACATATTCACATATGTGGTGAAATGATTACTACAATAAGTTTATTTAACATTCATCATCTCATATAGATACAAAAAAATGAATGTTATTTTTTGTAATGAGAAGTCTTAGGATCTAGTCTGTTAACAACTTTCAAATACCATAAAGCAGTGTTAACTATAGCCATCATATTATACAATACATTACAGCCTTAGATCTTATTTACCTTGCTGGAAGTTTGTATCTTTTGACCACCTTCATCCAGTTCTTCCACCCCACCTCCTGACTCTGCTAACTGTAAATCTGTTCTCTTTTTTCAAGAGGGGTTTTTTTTTTTTTAATTGGCTTGTTTGTTTATATTCACCAAACAAGTGAGACCGCACAGAGTTTATCTTTCCTGTCTGGCTTATCTCCTGTGGTGTAATACCTTCAAGATCTATTCAGATAGTCACAAATGGAGATTTCCCTCCTTTTCCATGGCTGAATAATATTCCATTTTATAATTAAGCCACAGCTTTCTTTATCCATTCATCCATTAGTGGAAACTTAGGTTTTTCCATCCCTTGGATACTGTAAATAATGCTGCTCTGAACATGGGGGTGTAGATGTTTCTTTGACATAGAGTTTTCTTTTCCTTTGGATGTATTCCCAGAAGTGGAATTGCTGGATCATGTGGTAGTTCTATTTTTAACTTTTTGAAGAAACTCCAAACTGTTTTCCATAGTGTCTGTACCAATTGACATTCCTACCAACAGCACACAAATGTTCTCTTTTCTCCACGTCCTTGTTAGCATTTGTGATCCCTTGTCTTTTTGATGGTAGCCATCCTAACAGGCACAAGGTATTTACATACTGGCATGTAAGATGCTCATAATACAGAGAGTGAATGTTTAAGAGTGAAAACCTTTACATACACCTTCATCCCAGTCTTATGAGCTAATTTAAAAAATCCAGTAAATGGATAGTAAGTCTAAAATGATTTGTATCAGCATATTAAAAAGGTTATCTCAGAGTTGTGTAATGATAAGTACTTTACTTTCTCCCCTTTTTCTTATCTGTATTTTATATTTATCTACAATAAACATGTATCACTCATGTATTTTTAAAAGAATACTGTTTTTATTATATGTACACATGAACCTGTACACATAACCAATAATTAACAATCTCCAAATAAGTCCTAAAGTTACAGTGTTGCATAAACAGTTGCCTGGTAGGGAGATTTTTGTATCTGCAGAAAACTATTATGGATTTTTAGTCCCAGACCTTCCCCCAGCTACTGCTGTACCTCCAATCACACAGACTCCTGGTCTCTGAGTTTCAGTTTACTTCTAAGTAAAATTAGGTAACACCATTCACCTTACAAGCTACTGTGAAAATAAAATAATCGCATCCCACTTCAGGACTGTGTTTCAAAATCAAGACAACTTTAAAAATCCCTCATGGCTAGACCCCACCTCAGGTCATTCCAGCACAATCCAGGATTGAGAACATAGTGCTGGACTAATTCTTATGTACTGATTGTCATGGCAGTTCTCTTGCCTGGACTCATGAGCTTATATTGTGTGACAGAGAATGAACTTCACTAGTTAAAAATCATTGCACTCTTAAAGCAGGGGAAGGAAAACTACATCTTCCATAGACTGGGGTCCTGACAAAGGTTGAGACTGTTCAAGGAGGAGAAAAAAGTTAAGCAAGTGATATTTATTAGATTCTGATAAAAAGTTTTACAGAAAGGTTTTGTTTACCAAAGGATAATGTCATAGTAAACTGAGGCAGGACTTTAAAAGTCCAAGAAGTTTATATTTTAAAGGGATTTTAGTGATGATGTGCCTGACCACAACATAACTGTCCTCTCTAAACCTCACCCCTGGTCATCTCTGCTTCAGTATATCTGAGGTCTGGGAGCTCATGACTTTGCCTCTCTGCCCATTCATTCTTGGATGGTCCTGTGATGACATCTCCCCAGCCCTTACCCTGATTTTCTATAGGTCTGAGCTCTGCCACATGGAGACACATAAAAGTCCTACCAGCTTTTCTGTCAATAGCTGTAAAATGTTTTACAAGTAACCCATCATTATTAATATAATCAACAAGGTTTCCACCAAGGTACCATTTATAAATCAGAGCGTAGTTTTAGCATATTCCTCTCCGATTTACTTTCTACCTTGGATCCATAAACAGGAGAGAAAAAGGCTGAGCTCCAACACAAAGACAGTAAGTAGTAGATGCATCTGTCATGGAAGCTGGAGGGGATAAAAAGTGGTTAATTGCAGTTGGTTATTGTAGTTATATTGTTGTTGTTCAATCACTCAGTTATGTCTGACTCTTTTGCCACCCAAGGACTGTAACCCACCAGGCTCCTCTGCCCATGGGATTTTCCAGGCAAGAATACTGGAGGGGGTTGCCATTTTCTTCTCTAGGGGATCTTTTTTGACCCAGGGATCGAACCCACTTCTCCTGCACTGGAGATCTCCAGGTGGATTCTTTACCACTGACCCACCTGGGAAGCCCTCTGTAGCTATATAGCACTTGACATATTCAGAGTTAGCTGTTATTCTTTCATCATTGGCTAATATTAAATGCCTACCATGCCCAGGGTATTAGCCTATGTGGTTAAAAGAGAGAGAAGTATGAAGCATAAAATTGTTGGGCTAAATGGTTATGAGGTTTTTAATACTAAGAGATAGGTAATCCCAAGAGTTTATGCATTGTTTTATTGATTCAATAATTAATCAGACACAACTAAATGGTAGAAATAATACTGTGGATAAAACATATAAGACCCTTGCCTTTGTGGATATTACATTCTGATCTCTATCTCTGTTTATGCATTTTGATAATTTAGTTCTCTGCCCTTCAACCACAATGACAGTTTGATTTAAAGGATCCTTGTAGGTCACTGAAGTCATCCAAACACTGAGTTGTCACTTGAACATATCAGCTAATGAAGGAGTGCGGTAGCCATGGAGTAGGAAAGTTTGGCAACTAAGGGGTTAGCTATGCGGTTGGATGTGAATTCAGGGCTAAGCTTTGGCACTAATTATGAATTGTGTTTCCTTGAGTCAGTTACCAAGCTTGACTGTCAGTTTCTTCACTTGTACAATGCTTCTCATATGTGCTTCCCTTGGCTGATGTGAAGATTTAGTGATGCCTGAATGCAGAGTACATCGTGAGAAACGCGGACTGGAAGAAACACAAGCTGGAATCAAGATTGCCGGGAGAAATATCAATAACCTCAGCTATGCAGATGACACCACCCTTATGGCAGAAAGTGAAGAGGAGCTAAAAAGCCTCTTGAAGAAAGTAAAAGTGGAGAGTGAAAAAGTTAGCTTAAAGCTCAACATTCAGAAAATGAAGATCATGGCATCCGGTCCCATCACTTCATGGGAAACAGATGGGGAAACACTGGAAACAGTGTCAGACTTTATTTTTTGGGGCTCCCAAAAAAATCTTCTCACTGTAGATGGTGATTGCAGCCATGAAATTAAAAGACATTTACTCCTTGGAAGAAAAGTTATGACAACTTAGATAGCATATTCAAAAGCAGAGACATTACTTTGCCGACTAAGGTCCATCTAGTCAAGGCTATGGTTTTTCCTGTGGTCATATATGGATGTGAGAGTTGGACTGTGAAGAAGGCTGAGTGCCTTCTTGATGCTTTTGAACTGTGGTGTTGGAGAAGACTCTTGAGAGTCCCTTGGACTGCAAGGAGATCCAATCAATCCATTCTGAAGATCGGCCCTGGGATTTCTTTGGAAGGACTGATGCTAAAGCTGAAAGTCCAATACTTTGGCCACCTCATGCGAAGAGTTGACTCATTGGAAAAGACTGATGCTGCGAGGGATTGGGGGCAGGAGGAGAAGGAAATGACAGAAGATGAGATGGCTGGATGGCATCACTGACTCGATGGACGTGAGTCTGAGTGAATTCTGGGAGTTGGTGATGGACAGGGAGGCCTGGCGTGTTGTGACTCATTGAACACAACTGAGCTACTGAACTGAACTGAAGCACTGGCATCGTGCCTCACCACTGGTTGCTACTGGATGAATTACTATTGCATTATTGTAAGCATAACTTATCATTATGCCTACTTATTAATTGAATTCCTCCATGTTTGGGGCACCTATTTGAAATGCCCATGCATCTTCTGATAAGTAAGTCAAGAAAGTCCTTCCTAAAATATTTTCTAAACTATAAAGCACCCAATGCATCATTGCAACCTGCCATAACAGAATTCCTTAAGACCTTCACCCATCTTACTTTCCTCTCTCTTTCCCCTGATGTTCCTTCAAATATCTCTCCTCTCAGCTTGAGAGTCTATTTCTACAACTCTTCCTCACTGGAGGAAGTCAAAACCTCTTCCACATTGGTGAATCTGTCTCAAACGCATCACTCCTGCAAGCATCTAATATTCTATAGATTCATCCTCACAAACAATAACCATGTTGAACACCTGGGATTTTTGTCATGTTGAAATACATTTCTGGTGACACATGCCTCAACAAGTGATTCCATTCTTTAGAACACCTACTGGAGAAGGACTTTTCCATCTTCATTCTCTTCTGTGATGGGAAAAAATTATTCATAAAAGGGAGCAGATTTCAGGATACAGATGAGAACACATCGGCTATGAAGTGGGGCCATCATGCATTTAAACATGAGTTGACTGATTATAGTCTTCAGGCTGAATCAGATTGCCTCCTTTTGTAAAAGTTGTACTGGAATACAGCTATTCCCATTCATTTACATATAGTCAATGGCGATTTTCACTATCCAACAGCAGAGTTGAATAGTTGTAACAGAGATCCTGTGGTCCACAGAGCCAAAATTATTTACTATCTGGCCTTTTACAGAAAAAGTTTGCTGACCCCTGCAGATCCAGCTTAGTATGTTTTCAGCTCCCATGTTGCTAAAGTGATGAATTAACCAAAGACCTGAGCAACTGTGATGAGCTTGACGTTCTTTCTCTGAGTTGCTCTTCTTTGCAAATCTCCTTTGGCAGATTCTGAAATGGATATGTGGCAGGTCCATATGGTCCAGAACATAGCTGTTCACGAATCTTAGACTGCCACACCATCTTAAAGTCACCCAAACGTCATCTCTTTGCTGAAAAACACCCAGCCTGTAGTCTGTCTTACTTAGCACCACCATCATCCTGCACTACCAACACCTCTGAACTATTTTAGCGCAATCTTCCCTTTTATTATCTCTGCAGTACAGCCCAGTTATACTACGCCTTCATATCCACCATCCTTTCTTGATTCTGCAACCTTTAAACTTCTTTCAGTGTCTCTAAGGAGGCCAGGAGCTTTGTCCATATCCCAAATGACTGCTTTTCTGTGGGGCTTCTGCCATGAGCCTGTATCTTTTACTAGTCCCATCCAGGTCTGCTGAAATGGGTTGAGTTTCCTCAGAGCTCATGACATCCTCTTAAATGTAAGAGAATCAACGATATTGGCTGAGAGCCAAAGCATAGATCATTGCAGAAGAGGAAGCTAAAGATTATAAATATCAAAAGGTTTCCCCAGTCCCAGAGCCAGTTCCTGGTTAACTTGAACTCCAGCCCCCAAGCCCTCAGTCTGGTGCTCTATTCCATGTACTATCCCACGACTCTATGGATTCCCAGAAAAGTCGTATTTTCCAGTGACTTCATTTCCTCTGAATTTATCATGATATTGGTCTCATTGCCACCGACAACCTTCCCAGAACCCTTTCTGTGTCTCTTCCACCTGAGTAGCTATTTTTCTCTCTCTCTCTCTCCTCCTGACCTTGGAACCTTCCAGAGATTCTTCTTAGGTTTATCTAAATTAAATATCTTCCCTGGACTGTTTACCTATTCCTCTAAGCACTTCATTCCAGTTGATAATTTCTCTCATCATCTTCTCCTGGGCTTGTAATTCTGTGTAATTTGGCATCAACCATAAATCTGAATAGTGTATGGCTAGCTTCATTTCATATCATTATAGGTTTTAATAAACAGTGTTGATCTCATTATAGACCCCTGTGGAGCTGGGCTGGTCTAATCCTGTTTCTTTCGATGTGGTGAGAAGCCCTGATTTTCTTTCTCCACTGAGAGTCGTGTGAAAGCCATGGGCTCAGGTGAGCCATCGATCATCCTCTTGTGCAGGGATGGTTGAGTGGTGAGTAGACGCCACTTCTCTCCAGCCCACGGCCTGTTGCCCAGGGAACCATGCTACAACAATGGGCTCTCCCCCATGACATCACATCTTGCCTGAGGCTTCAGGACCAGTGCTGGGAGGTTACTAGGGGAAACACTGAATTCCACTCTTCATTATGCCGCTGGGAGCAGACCTTGCGGTTCCGGCATTAGCTCATTCCCAGCATTTGCTTTGCAGTGACCTCATTGTTTCTGAATATTCCTAATTTTACTTTTAAACTGTCTTCTGGGATATAGAACACTCTTCCCCAGCACAGCTCCCTGTCTCACCTTCTCCAGGCCTTGCTCAAATGCTCACTTACAGAGGCTTTCCCTGACTCCCTTATTTAAAAGGATGCCACCCCCAATCCCATACTCCTTAGTCCCTTCATGCTTTATTTTCCACTATAACACTGTATATCCTTCTTGTTTATACTCTTGTCCATCATTAGACTGAGGGCTACATGAGAACAAGGAATTTTATATTATTTTTATTTATATGGAGATATAATTGGTATATAGCTTAGTATTAAGTTTAATATGTACAGTGCATTGATTTGACACTTTAATATATTACAGTATGATTACCATTGTGATATTAGTTAAAACCTCTGTTACACCATCTGTTACCAATTCTCTTTTGTGGTAAGAACAATTAAGATCTTGTCTCTGAGCAACTTTGAAATCTATAATATGGTTGACTCTCAGACAACACAGATTTGAACTGGGTGGGTCCACTTATATGGGGATTTTTTTTCAATATATACTTGTATATACCTTTTCCTTAATGCTTTTCTTACTAACATTTTCTTACTTTATTGTGAGAATACAGTATATAATAAATATAACATACAAAATGTATATTAATCAGTTGTTTAAGCTCTGGCCAATAGTAGGCTATTATGAGTTGAGTTTTGAGGGACTCAGAAGTTATATGTGACTTTTTGGTTGTGGAAGGGATTGATACCCCTAATCCCCATGCTCCAAGGGTCAGCTCTTCAGCATTTTTTTCAGGGCGGGAACTTCAGTCTGGTTTGCTCATTATACTCCCCAGTGCCTAGAGTTGAATATTTGTTGAGTGGTTGAGTGATTAATTATGGAGCTGCTGCTGATGATCATTTGGTCTTGTTTGTTTGTAAAAGAAGTTTAAAAAGCTTAATGACAGACAATATGATTTTTTAAAGACTTTTTTGATGTGGACCATTTTTAAAGTCTGTATTGGATTTGTTACAATATTGCTTCTATTTTATGTTTTGGATTTTTGGCCCCAAGACATGTGGGATCTTAACTCTGGGACCAGGGATCAAACACTCCCCCGATGGAAGGCAGTCTTAACCACTGGATACAAGGGGAGTCCCGAGGCAATATATTTGTATATAAAATTTTTTACAGAATTCACGTCAGTAATGTCTCAGAGCACAATGTCAATTTGATCTCTATATACAGAGAGGATTAGATGGTTTTCAGGGGGCTTGATATCCTTTATTTCATTTGATTTTCATAAAAGCAAGGATTACTATCTTCATTTTCAGAAAAAAAATCCTAAGATCAAAAACCAAACCAATTCTTTCTTCCTTCCCTCCCTCCTTTCCTTCCTTCCTTTTTCCAAATAATCAATAGTTGAGTACTTTGCATCTATGTGGTGGTATCACACAGCTTGTGCCAAATTCTGACTTTGTCTTAATTTCTTAAATATAGGATGTCAGGCACATTACTAAACTTCTGAAACCTTATTTCATTCTCTTAAAGAAAGAGAATCCCAGTATCTGGAAGATATAAAGAGGATGAAATCAAATATATGCAAGTACTTAATGCAGTGCCTGACATGCATTAAGCTCTCAGTGTTAGCTGCCAATTTTATTATGCATACATATGATTACTACAGCCATCACATCAGCATCATCGCCATCACTGCATTACCATTATCCCCATTATAACACCACTGCCGCTATCACTACAATATCACCACCACCATCACCGCATCACACATCTCTAGTATCATCACCATCATATCACTCACCACAGATCACCAGCATCATCACCACCATATCATTCTTCACCACCAGCATCACCATCATATTACTCGTCACCACCACCCTCATCACCATATCATCACCAGCATTGTCTCCACCACCACCATCACTGCATCACCATCATTACCACCACAGGCTTTGCCAGTGTGTACCAGGCACTGTCTTGCATTATGGCTATAGAATACAGAGAAAATTAAAAGGCAGCAGCTTTATTAGCTTTAAGTTATATTCTGTGTTACTTGCTTTATATATCCTTAATCCTTACAGCAGCCTTCTGAAAAGTATATTATTTCACACAGCTGGAAGACAGCAGAACAATGAATTGCAACCATGCTGCCTGATAATTGTATCCTTAATCACGCTACTGTACTTACAAGATATAGTGAGAGAGGGAGGTATTTGTATAACTATTATGTTATAGTGTGACAGCTGAAGAACATAGACACTACTTAAGCACACAGGAGGTCCACCTGATCAGACTGTGGGAAGAAGGAGTGGGTAAGGAACGCTTCTTAGAGGAGGCGTCATGAAGCGAATCTTGGAACATGAAATGGAGTTAAACAAGGCCTTATGACTAGCAAATGGCAGAACAAAGACAGCTCTGGGACCTTGGGTTCCCTCCACTGCATGTTCCCTGTAAAACCCCATTCTGCAACACAAAATTATTTTCTCTAGTCCCTGATCTCCAGTTGCTCATAAAGACGCTGCTCTTGGCATAGTGGTGATTTTACACCACAGTTCGTGAAAAATGCTTTGCCAAGTGCTGTCAGCTGCTATCAAGCTATTCCCAACAGGATACCATTCATTATACATCTGAAGCAAGTACATCACCATGGTGCGACAAGTCCTGCTCCCATGCAGCTCCTTCAGTAAGAAGGAAGACTGGCAATCCATGCTGATTCCACAGCTGCTCGTTTATACACCAGAAAAGGGAGTATTTGGATGTCTCCCAGAATGTATACAAAGTAGAGAATACAGGGAAGACGTGATATTTTGACTTTTAGAGGTTCTGTCATGTGCTGTTAGAGAAAATGGGTTTTTCTTTTTGATACACTCCTAGATTGTTAGTGCCATCGCCTGAGTAGACTTTGTGGTTAACACTGAAGATGAAGCCTGAGGGAGTGGGTTTAAGTCCAAGACTTGGTTACCAGTGGGAAGGGAGAGTGGCCCAAAAGACCAAGTAAGGTGGGCTGAAAATAAATAGGCACCAAAGATCATGTTGATGCCTAATTCATGGATCCAGGTTCTTAGTAACTTGCAGGGAGACTGACACAGGGTAGATATTTCAAAAATATGGTAAGTAAGTTAATCAGTCAGTTTGATCAGTGAAGCAGTTGACCAGTCATGGGAGTCAAGGCAGAGAGGGCTGACCAGTAGTGTTCTGAGGGGCCATGAAGATTGAGTTGAGATGTTTGGTTTTTAGTCTCTGGATGATGGATGTAAATGTTTCATCAGAAGAAGGGCATTTATAGAAAGATGAATGGGGAAGCGCAGACTCAGATCTTAATCTCAGACATCACAGGGATGTAAAGAGTTGATCTAAGCCAGTCATAGCAGACTGCAGTCTCCTTTCTTCCCACTTGGCCATCACAGAGCTCTTCCTTCTTCTTGTGCCTTTTAGTAGGGCCCAATCTGTCTTTACCGGAATTCTTAATGAGTATTTTTACAGTTGCTTGCCTGGGCAGTGTGTGAAGAGTATATGTTATGAAGGCAGGGTGGACAGAGGTAATACAGGCTTCTCCCCATGCACATAGCTGGATTTTCATAGGGAAAAAAATTCATCCCATGGACCACAGCTGTCATCTTGTCATCTCCAGTTTTACCCTCACCATCCTCCTGGGTTCAGTCTGTATATTCAGGACAAAAGGAAGGGAGTAACCCAACATCATATTTGCAGAGCTGAAAGGACTTGGAACCTGCCCAGTCTGATCTTCTCACTGTTCCCATGGGGAACCTGAAGGGGAAGACTGCTCCCAGCTTACACTGTAGACTGGCCTAGAACCCAGACCTCTTGATTGCATCCAGAGATTCTTGTCCAGAAGAAAGTTCAAGTGGAACAAACCTTAAATCTCCTAGATTTCCATGGGCTTCCCAGAGAGATTTCCAGCATCGAGCTGTATGAATGTCCTGTGAGCTAAGAGCAATATTCTGACATCGTGCAGAGAACCTGCAGGCGAAGAGCAGGCCTGGAGGAGGAGGGGCCAATGAGGGCTGAACTATTAGCTTTTGGGGGAGTAGAGACAGTAAAAAAAAAAAAAAAATGCTTGTCTCTCTACTAACCTCCCGTACCCATTTCACAGTCTTTGCTTCTTACTACTTCCTCTAAATCTTGTTAGAGTCACAATTTATCAGCTTAAAGTGTCATGGGATATACACTTTAAATGAGTGAAATTTATGGCATGTAAATTATACATCAATAAGACTGTTTAAAAGTGATGGGAATGGGACCTCTTCTGGGTGCTCAAGGAGCCATCATCCTTGCTCCCCTCACTGCCCATCATTTCTGAATCTTTTGGGAAAACCCCTTGCCTCCTTTCTTTCCTGTCAGTACTCATCCTATCCTTATTGAGTCCACCCCCTTGGTTCCCTCCTACTTCCATAGCCCTTACTGCCCCTCAGCATACAGGGTGATGATTAAATCAGGACCAAGCCTCGGGCCTCCCAGATCCTGCACCAGCTCTTCCCTGCCAGTCACTGTAAACCCCTGTCTCTTCTGCCTTTGGTACTTCTCTTTCCCAACAACATTTTGAACTTACTCTTTCATCAAATCACAAGGCTGATAAGAGTACAGATGTTAACTAAGGCTAGGTTAAAGAAGCCTCCATTTTCCAGTGCTTGTTCCACAGTGCGACAGTGAGATTTTTCCTTTTGTAATTTTCATATTTCTAGCTGAGGCCCTTTCTTTTCCATTTAGAGAAGTCCCTTCAATATATCTTGTGAGTGAGTGAGTGAGTGAGTGAGTGAGTGAGGGAGTGAGGGAAAGTCGCTCAGTTGTGTCCGACTCTTTGGGACCCCATGGACTATATACAGTCCATGGAATTCTCTAGGCCAGAATACTGGAGTGGGTAGCATTTGCCTTCTCCAGCTGAACAAAACAACAAGACAGAATTATGTTTCATCTTTTGATTTCTATCAACCTGCAGATAGAGGGGCTTCCTTGGTGGCTCAGTGGTAAAGAATCCACCTGCCAAGCAGGAGACTCAGGTTCAATCCCTGGGTGAGGAAAATCCCCTGGAGAAGGAAATGGCAACCTGCTCCAATATTCTTGCCTGGGAAATCCCACGGACAGAGGAGCTTGGTGGTCTACAGTCCGTGGGGTCACAAAAGAGTCAGACACAACTGAGCAACGACAAAAGAACAACAAAAAAGCTGATAAAGAGGATGGAGGTATGACTGGTTCATAGCACTGGCACCTGGATCCTCACCTCTACTCACGACACCGCCATCTGCTTGTGCATTTGGTTGTAGCATTTGTCTATCTTCAAACCGCTAGAATCCCTGATTCTGACACCAAGACCCTAAAGCTATTATGAAGCCTCTTACAAACGTGATGACAGAGGAGGACTGCCATGGACCTAAATCACAATGCAATTTATTTCTGTATTACCTTTAGCCTGAATCACCTTTCAGGCTAAACTCATCAAAGACAGTGCCTCGGCAGCAGTGCAGAGAAGGACCCAGGCAATAATAAACAGAGCCGGAGACGCAGTGGCTTGACTGGAAGACAGGGGGTGGGTGGGCAGAGAGGGGGAGCTAGGGGCATGTGGAGAATGAAGAGAGCTCTCGCCAGCCAGGATCTGCTCTGCAGGGCTACAGGGGAGAGATCATTAGTTTTTCACAGGGCTTTGATGTGTGGGGCTGGATCTCTGGGCTGCTGCAGAATTCCAGAGCTGGGCTTTGCTTTGCAAAGCTTATTTATGCTCTTCTTGTGTGTCAGGAGCCAGGAGCAGGCACCATCTCTTTCCTCACTCAGCTTACAATCTACAGGCACAAACTGCATGGGGCTGAAAGCAGACAGCAGGTGTCATTAGCAGGTTTATAGATTACCTGGTTCTCAAGATGTCCCTTTGCTTTGCTTTCCCCAAGGTGCCCTGCTCACCCATCAGGCCTCTGGAACCTCTCTCTGAAATGGGTAACTCTGATATTTTTATTTTACAGTTGAGGAAACTGAGACCCAGAGAGAGTAATTGACTCACTCAAGGTCTGTTTATCAGCACAACTAGTATTAAAACTCAGATGTTCTGATCTCAGGACCCTCGAACACTAATCAAAGGTGAACTCAGTGAAGGTACTGTGATGGCAATGGAGGAGAGAGAACTGACTGGGAATATGAAAGAGGTAGGAAAGTCAATCAGTTGCCCTTTCCCTGAAACCTCAAGCTACTTAAGAGATTAGCAGGTGGAGGTGGAGTGATGGAATACAGTAAAAGATTTCTAAAAGGCATATGAGAAAAACAGTTAAAGTTTTTATCCAACATCATGTTAGCTAAAATTTTTATTCAGCCCCGAGGAGTCCATCAGCCATTGCCAAGGAAACAGAGTACAAATTGATGGATTCTGTTGAACAAGCTTAGCTGGGGTGTCTGTTGTGTGAAGTGCACTCAGATGCCTGGGCTGGAGGAGAGGGTAAGGAGGGAGGAGGTGAGAGGAAGAAGATCCGCGGTGAGTGTGATAAGGGCATTTACCCCAGAGGAGCCATCAGTCTAAGGTAGGGGGAGACAGTCATGCATACAAATCTTGCCCATGTAGAGCTGCATAATACAGGATACAGTGGGGACGGGGGAAGCCAATATTTATGGGGTTGAGGGTAGAAGGTCCAAGAAGGTCTGTTGATGGAGACTAGATCTAAACTTGGCCCTGAGAGATGATTCAGAGTCTTGAATGGAGAGAGGGAAGGGTGAAGAAAAAGAAAACAGACATGGGAAAAGAATTTGCAAAAGATTAGATATATGTATATGTATAACTGAATCACTTTGCTGTACACCTGAAGCTAATACAACACTGTTAATCAACTATATTCTAATATAAAATAAAAGTTAAAAAAAATCTACCTCCATCATTCTTCTTTTCCATGTCCCTTGTTGAGAAATGGAACTATACTTGATTTACAATGTCATATTAATTCCAGGTGTACAGTATAGTGATTCAGTATTGTTATAGATTATACTCTATGTGATATAATTGACGTACAGCACTGTATAAACTCCAGGTGTACAATGCAGTGATCTGACTTACATACATAATGAAGCTATTACCACAATAGGCTTAACATCCATCATCATATAGAAACAATATTAAAGAAATAGATAAAAATACTGTTTCCTTGTATTGAGAACTCTTAAGTTTACTCTCTTAACAACTTTTATGTATAACATAAACAGTGTTATTATCTTTATCATGTTGTACGTTACATCCTAAGGTAAAGGTAAAACGTAAGGTAAAGTCGCTCAGTCGTCTCCGACTCTTAGCGACCCCATGGGCTGTAGCCTACCAGGCTCCTCTGTCTAAGGGATTTTCCAGGCAATAGTACTGGAGTGGATTGCCATTTCCTTCTCCAGGGGATCTTCCCGACCCAGGGATCGAGCCCGAGTCTCCCACATTGTAGACAGACGCTTAACTGTCTGAGCCATCCTAGTACTTATTTATCTTATAACCGAAAGTTGTACCTTTTGACTGCCTCCACCTAATTCCTCCTTCTTCCAACCCCCACTTCTCATAGCCACAAATCCGATCTCTTTTTCTGTGAATTTGTTTGTTTGTTTTTGAGATATAATTGACCAACATTACTATGTTAGTTTCAGGTACAAAACATTGGAATTCAATATTTCTTAAAAAAAAAAAAAAGAGGAAGAAACCAGAGTAGGAAGGCTTTGCTGACAAAGTGACCAGCTTCCTCTGAAGTGTAGAAGCAAGAGAGTACAGAAGGGAGATCTAGCCGTGGCTTAGAACTTGGGTGTGGGTTTGAAGCAGGATTCAGGTGGGGTGTGGAAGTACAAGCGTGAGAGGAGAGGGTCAGCCTCTGCTGTGCCTTGAATGTTACCTGTGACGCCTGGACTCGCCCGTGAGCAGTAAAGTGGGGTGGCTTAGTGATTGAAGATGATGACTTTTTACAAAATGATGTGTTTATTTGTTTGTATGTTGGCTGCACGTTGTTGGGCATGGGCTGCGGTGAGTGGGGCACTCTCTAGCTGTGGCATGCAGGCTTAGTTGTCCTGTGGCAGGTGGAATCCTCTGGGACCAGGGATCGGACCCATGTCACCTGCATCAGCAGGCGGAATTCTCAACCACTGGACCTCTGGGGAAGTGAGAAATGTTGATTTTGGTGGCAGAAGTGGGGACAGGTTTGGTGGCAGGGACAGTGTAGGTGTAGAGGGCAGTTGGGAGCTTCTGTCAGTACTGCCAGCCTTGGCTGTTGGGAGGGTTGTCTTGGTGAAAAAATCAAAAATATGGGTAAGGGGAAAAGAAGAGCCAGGCGCCTCTTGATCTCCTTCTAGGTGACTCAGTGTACGACAGCACCATCACTGAGATGGGATGCGAGAGGAGGGACAGAATGAGGTGGGGGTGAAAATTACAACCTTGAATTTGGATATGACCAGGCAATGAACAGCTGGCATTTATAGATACTTATCCGGGTTCATCCCTGGGTCGGGAAGATCCCATGGAGAAGGAAATGGCAGTCCACTCCAGTATTCTTGCCTGGAGAATCCCATGGACAGAGAAGCCTAATAGGTTACAGTCCACGGGGTAGCAAAGAGT
>SJYC01043510.1:0-43645 GCA_006408675.1 Madoqua kirkii
TTATTATGCATACATATGATTACTACAGCCATCACATCAGCATCATCGCCATCACTGCATTACCATTATCCCCATTATAACACCACTGCCGCTATCACTACAATATCACCACCACCATCACCGCATCACACATCTCTAGTATCATCACCATCATATCACTCACCACAGATCACCAGCATCATCACCACCATATCATTCTTCACCACCAGCATCACCATCATATTACTCGTCACCACCACCCTCATCACCATATCATCACCAGCATTGTCTCCACCACCACCATCACTGCATCACCATCATTACCACCACAGGCTTTGCCAATGTGTACCAGGCACTGTCTTGCATTATGGCTATAGAATACAGAGAAAATTAAAAGGCAGCAGCTTTATTAGCTTTAAGTTATATTCTGTGTTACTTGCTTTATATATCCTTAATCCTTACAGCAGCCTTCTGAAAAGTATATTATTTCACACAGCTGGAAGACAGCAGAACAATGAATTGCAACCATGGCTGCCTGATAATTGTATCCTTAATCACGCTACTGTACTTACAAGATATAGTGAGAGAGGGAGGTATTTGTATAACTATTATGTTATGGTGTGACAGCTGAAGAACATAGACACTACTTAAGCACACAGGAGGTCCACCTGATCAGACTGTGGGAAGAAGGAGTGGGTAAGGAACGCTTCTTAGAGGAGGCGTCATGAAGCGAATCTTGGAACATGAAATGGAGTTAAACAAGGCCTTATGACTAGCAAATGGCAGAACAAAGACAGCTCTGGGACCTTGGGTTCCCTCCACTGCATGTTCCCTGTAAAACCCCATTCTGCAACACAAAATTATTTTCTCTAGTCCCTGATCTCCAGTTGCTCATAAAGACGCTGCTCTTGGCATAGTGGTGATTTCACACCACAGTTCGTGAAAAATGCTTTGCCAAGTGTTGTCAGCTGCTATCAAGCTATTCCCAACAGGATACCATTCATTATACATCTGAAGCAAGTACATCACCATGGTGCGACAAGTCCTGCTCCCATGCAGCTCCTTCAGTAAGAAGGAAGACTGGCAATCCATGCTGATTCCACAGCTGCTCGTTTATACACCAGAAAAGGGAGTATTTGGATGTCTCCCAGAATGTATACAAAGTAGAGAATACAGGGAAGACGTGATATTTTGACTTTTAGAGGTTCTGTCATGTGCTGTTAGAGAAAATGGGTTTTTCTTTTTGATACACTCCTAGATTGTTAGTGCCATCGCCTGAGTAGACTTTGTGGTTAACACTGAAGATGAAGCCTGAGGGAGTGGGTTTAAGTCCAAGACTTGGTTACCAGTGGGAAGGGAGAGTGGCCCAAAAGACCAAGTAAGGTGGGCTGAAAATAAATAGGCACCAAAGATCATGTTGATGCCTAATTCATGGATCCAGGTTCTTAGTAACTTGCAGGGAGACTGACACAGGGTAGATATTTCAAAAATATGGTAAGTAAGTTAATCAGTCAGTTTGATCAGTGAAGCAGTTGACCAGTCATGGGAGTCAAAGATGTTTGGTTTTTAGTCTCTGGATGATGGATGTAAATGTTTCATCAGAAGAAGGGCATTTATAGAAAGATGAATGGGGAAGCGCAGACTCAGATCTTAATCTCAGACATCACAGGGATGTAAAGAGTTGATCTAAGCCAGTCATAGCAGACTGCAGTCTCCTTTCTTCCCACTTGGCCATCACAGAGCTCTTCCTTCTTCTTGTGCCTTTTAGTAGGGCCCAATCTGTCTTTACCGGAATTCTTAATGAGTATTTTTACAGTTGCTTGCCTGGGCAGTGTGTGAAGAGTATATGTTATGAAGGCAGGGTGGACAGAGGTAATACAGGCTTCTCCCCATGCACATAGCTGGATTTTCATAGGGAAAAAAATTCATCCCATGGACCACAGCTGTCATCTTGTCATCTCCAGTTTTACCCTCACCATCCTCCTGGGTTCAGTCTGTATATTCAGGACAAAAGGAAGGGAGTAACCCAACATCATATTTGCAGAGCTGAAAGGACTTGGAACCTGCCCAGTCTGATCTTCTCACTGTTCCCAGGGGAACCTGAAGGGGAAGACTGCTCCCAGCTTACACTGTAGACTGGCCTAGAACCCAGACCTCTTGATTGCATCCAGAGATTCTTGTCCAGAAGAAAGTTCAAGTGGAACAAACCTTAAATCTCCTAGATTTCCATGGGCTTCCCAGAGAGATTTCCAGCATCGAGCTGTATGAATGTCCTGTGAGCTAAGAGCAATATTCTGACATCGTGCAGAGAACCTGCAGGCGAAGAGCAGGCCTGGAGGAGGAGGGGCCAATGAGGGCTGAACTATTAGCTTTTGGGGGAGTAGAGACAGTAAAAAAAAAAAAAAAATGCTTGTCTCTCTACTAACCTCCCGTACCCATTTCACAGTCTTTGCTTCTTACTACTTCCTCTAAATCTTGTTAGAGTCACAATTTATCAGCTTAAAGTGTCATGGGATATACACTTTAAATGAGTGAAATTTATGGCATGTAAATTATACATCAATAAGACTGTTTAAAAGTGATGGGAATGGGACCTCTTCTGGGTGCTCAAGGAGCCATCATCCTTGCTCCCCTCACTGCCCATCATTTCTGAATCTTTTGGGAAAACCCCTTGCCTCCTTTCTTTCCTGTCAGTACTCATCCTATCCTTATTGAGTCCACCCCCTTGGTTCCCTCCTACTTCCATAGCCCTTACTGCCCCTCAGCATACAGGGTGATGATTAAATCAGGACCAAGCCTCGGGCCTCCCAGATCCTGCACCAGCTCTTCCCTGCCAGTCACTGTAAACCCCTGTCTCTTCTGCCTTTGGTACTTCTCTTTCCCAACAACATTTTGAACTTACTCTTTCATCAAATCACAAGGCTGATAAGAGTACAGATGTTAACTAAGGCTAGGTTAAAGAAGCCTCCATTTTCCAGTGCTTGTTCCACAGTGCGACAGTGAGATTTTTCCTTTTGTAATTTTCATATTTCTAGCTGAGGCCCTTTCTTTTCCATTTAGAGAAGTCCCTTCAATATATCTTGTGAGTGAGTGAGTGAGTGAGTGAGTGAGTGAGGGAGTGAGGGAAAGTCGCTCAGTTGTGTCCGACTCTTTGGGACCCCATGGACTATATACAGTCCATGGAATTCTCTAGGCCAGAATACTGGAGTGGGTAGCATTTGCCTTCTCCAGCTGAACAAAACAACAAGACAGAATTATGTTTCATCTTTTGATTTCTATCAACCTGCAGATAGAGGGGCTTCCTTGGTGGCTCAGTGGTAAAGAATCCACCTGCCAAGCAGGAGACTCAGGTTCAATCCCTGGGTGAGGAAAATCCCCTGGAGAAGGAAATGGCAACCTGCTCCAATATTCTTGCCTGGGAAATCCCACGGACAGAGGAGCTTGGTGGTCTACAGTCCGTGGGGTCACAAAAGAGTCAGACACAACTGAGCAACGACAAAAGAACAACAAAAAAGCTGATAAAGAGGATGGAGGTATGACTGGTTCATAGCACTGGCACCTGGATCCTCACCTCTACTCACGACACCGCCATCTGCTTGTGCATTTGGTTGTAGCATTTGTCTATCTTCAAACCGCTAGAATCCCTGATTCTGACACCAAGACCCTAAAGCTATTATGAAGCCTCTTACAAACGTGATGACAGAGGAGGACTGCCATGGACCTAAATCACAATGCAATTTATTTCTGTATTACCTTTAGCCTGAATCACCTTTCAGGCTAAACTCATCAAAGACAGTGCCTCGGCAGCAGTGCAGAGAAGGACCCAGGCAATAATAAACAGAGCCGGAGACGCAGTGGCTTGACTGGAAGACAGGGGGTGGGTGGGCAGAGATGTGAGAGGAGGACTGCCATGGACCTAAATCACAATGCAATTTATTTCTGTATTACCTTTAGCCTGAATCACCTTTCAGGCTAAACTCATCAAAGACAGTGCCTCGGCAGCAGTGCAGAGAAGGACCCAGGCAATAATAAACAGAGCCGGAGACGCAGTGGCTTGACTGGAAGACAGGGGGTGGGTGGGCAGAGAGGGGGAGCTAGGGGCATGTGGAGAATGAAGAGAGCTCTCGCCAGCCAGGATCTGCTCTGCAGGGCTACAGGGGAGAGATCATTAGTTTTTCACAGGGCTTTGATGTGTGGGGCTGGATCTCTGGGCTGCTGCAGAATTCCAGAGCTGGGCTTTGCTTTGCAAAGCTTATTTATGCTCTTCTTGTGTGTCAGGAGCCAGGAGCAGGCACCATCTCTTTCCTCACTCAGCTTACAATCTACAGGCACAAACTGCATGGGGCTGAAAGCAGACAGCAGGTGTCATTAGCAGGTTTATAGATTACCTGGTTCTCAAGATGTCCCTTTGCTTTGCTTTCCCCAAGGTGCCCTGCTCACCCATCAGGCCTCTGGAACCTCTCTCTGAAATGGGTAACTCTGATATTTTTATTTTACAGTTGAGGAAACTGAGACCCAGAGAGAGTAATTGACTCACTCAAGGTCTGTTTATCAGCACAACTAGTATTAAAACTCAGATGTTCTGATCTCAGGACCCTCGAACACTAATCAAAGGTGAACTCAGTGAAGGTACTGTGATGGCAATGGAGGAGAGAGAACTGACTGGGAATATGAAAGAGGTAGGAAAGTCAATCAGTTGCCCTTTCCCTGAAACCTCAAGCTACTTAAGAGATTAGCAGGTGGAGGTGGAGTGATGGAATACAGTAAAAGATTTCTAAAAGGCATATGAGAAAAACAGTTAAAGTTTTTATCCAACATCATGTTAGCTAAAATTTTTATTCAGCCCCGAGGAGTCCATCAGCCATTGCCAAGGAAACAGAGTACAAATTGATGGATTCTGTTGAACAAGCTTAGCTGGGGTGTCTGTTGTGTGAAGTGCACTCAGATGCCTGGGCTGGAGGAGAGGGTAAGGAGGGAGGAGGTGAGAGGAAGAAGATCCGCGGTGAGTGTGATAAGGGCATTTACCCCAGAGGAGCCATCAGTCTAAGGTAGGGGGAGACAGTCATGCATACAAATCTTGCCCATGTAGAGCTGCATAATACAGGTACAGTGGGGACGGGGGAAGCCAATATTTATGGGGTTGAGGGTAGAAGGTCCAAGAAGGTCTGTTGATGGAGACTAGATCTAAACTTGGCCCTGAGAGATGATTCAGAGTCTTGAATGGAGAGAGGGAAGGGTGAAGAAAAAGAAAACAGACATGGGAAAAGAATTTGCAAAAGATTAGATATATGTATATGTATAACTGAATCACTTTGCTGTACACCTGAAGCTAATACAACACTGTTAATCAACTATATTCTAATATAAAATAAAAGTTAAAAAAAATCTACCTCCATCATTCTTCTTTTCCATGTCCCTTGTTGAGAAATGGAACTATACTTGATTTACAATGTCATATTAATTCCAGGTGTACAGTATAGTGATTCAGTATTGTTATAGATTATACTCTATGTGATATAATTGACGTACAGCACTGTATAAACTCCAGGTGTACAATGCAGTGATCTGACTTACATACATAATGAAGCTATTACCACAATAGGCTTAACATCCATCATCATATAGAAACAATATTAAAGAAATAGATAAAAATACTGTTTCCTTGTATTGAGAACTCTTAAGTTTACTCTCTTAACAACTTTTATGTATAACATAAACAGTGTTATTATCTTTATCATGTTGTACGTTACATCCTAAGGTAAAGGTAAAACGTAAGGTAAAGTCGCTCAGTCGTCTCCGACTCTTAGCGACCCCATGGGCTGTAGCCTACCAGGCTCCTCTGTCTAAGGGATTTTCCAGGCAATAGTACTGGAGTGGATTGCCATTTCCTTCTCCAGGGGATCTTCCCGACCCAGGGATCGAGCCCGAGTCTCCCACATTGTAGACAGACGCTTAACTGTCTGAGCCATCCTAGTACTTATTTATCTTATAACCGAAAGTTGTACCTTTTGACTGCCTCCACCTAATTCCTCCTTCTTCCAACCCCCACTTCTCATAGCCACAAATCCGATCTCTTTTTCTGTGAATTTGTTTGTTTGTTTTTGAGATATAATTGACCAACATTACTATGTTAGTTTCAGGTACAAAACATTGGAATTCAATATTTCTTAAAAAAAAAAAAAAGAGGAAGAAACCAGAGTAGGAAGGCTTTGCTGACAAAGTGACCAGCTTCCTCTGAAGTGTAGAAGCAAGAGAGTACAGAAGGGAGATCTAGCCGTGGCTTAGAACTTGGGTGTGGGTTTGAAGCAGGATTCAGGTGGGGTGTGGAAGTACAAGCGTGAGAGGAGAGGGTCAGCCTCTGCTGTGCCTTGAATGTTACCTGTGACGCCTGGACTCGCCCGTGAGCAGTAAAGTGGGGTGGCTTAGTGATTGAAGATGATGACTTTTTACAAAATGATGTGTTTATTTGTTTGTATGTTGGCTGCACGTTGTTGGGCATGGGCTGCGGTGAGTGGGGCACTCTCTAGCTGTGGCATGCAGGCTTAGTTGTCCTGTGGCAGGTGGAATCCTCTGGGACCAGGGATCGGACCCATGTCACCTGCATCAGCAGGCGGAATTCTCAACCACTGGACCTCTGGGGAAGTGAGAAATGTTGATTTTGGTGGCAGAAGTGGGGACAGGTTTGGTGGCAGGGACAGTGTAGGTGTAGAGGGCAGTTGGGAGCTTCTGTCAGTACTGCCAGCCTTGGCTGTTGGGAGGGTTGTCTTGGTGAAAAAATCAAAAATATGGGTAAGGGGAAAAGAAGAGCCAGGCGCCTCTTGATCTCCTTCTAGGTGACTCAGTGTACGACAGCACCATCACTGAGATGGGATGCGAGAGGAGGGACAGAATGAGGTGGGGGTGAAAATTACAACCTTGAATTTGGATATGACCAGGCAATGAACAGCTGGCATTTATAGATACTTATCCGGGTTCATCCCTGGGTCGGGAAGATCCCATGGAGAAGGAAATGGCAGTCCACTCCAGTATTCTTGCCTGGAGAATCCCATGGACAGAGAAGCCTAATAGGTTACAGTCCACGGGGTAGCAAAGAGTTGGACACAATTGAGCGACTTCACCTCACCTCACCTCACATCCTCAGTATTGGGAATGGGTGCTTTATAGGGAGAACTAACCTGAGGACAAGAAATAAAAGTTGCATATATTCACATCACTCATCTGCCAAACATGTTCTGAAACAATTTTGAATTATTAATGCTCTTGTCTACCACCTGTTTATTCGATTGACTAGAGAACAGTGTTCACAAGTCTGGAATGATGTTTCTGTCCACCGTATGGTTCAGTTACCTTCCTCTACTCAATAGACACAGGCCACAGCTCTGACCACCTTGGATCATCTCTTGAGTGGACTAAAAGACTGTCCCAGTTCTTAGATGTGCAATTAAATGAACAATGGTGGTGGAGAGTGGGTAATAGCATTACTCTGTACACACATCCAACACTAAATTTATTGAGGAATTTTTCCCTCCACTCACCTGATCCTAACAACAGTAAAAATGACCTATGCCTCTTTAGAATGAAAAAAAAAATCCATATGCCACTCTCCCTCCCCTAGAGATTTTGATACACCCCCACTAAAATTGATACATGGACTCAGTGAAGAAGTTGCTTGGTTCCTATGAAATTAAGCATCTGCTGAGGCAAAAAGATTTTTTTTTGACCTCACCACATGGCTTGTAGGACCTTATTTCTCTAACCGGTGATTGATCCTATGCTCCTTGCAGTGGAATCGCAGAGTTTTAACCATTGGACCACCAGGGGAGTCCCCCAAAAGATTTCTTAAAGCATTATTTCCATGTATTAAAAAACTCAGTGAATGTAATTATATTCCCATGTGAAACCATGTTACAATGTTAAATAAACTTTTTCAGATGTGCCCCATTCCCTGAAGACGTCGACATGTAGGCCACAGAAGTCAGCATTTACCAATTGCTGTTGTTCAGTTGCTCGGTCATGTCCAGCTCTTTGCAACCCCATGGACTGCACCACACCAGGCTTCCCTGTCCTTAACTGTCTCCTAGAGCTTGCTCAAACACGTGTCTGTTGAGTGGGTGATGCCATCCAGCCATCTTATCCTTTGTCATCCCCTTGACCCTTTGTTAAGACTGGCCAATGTGTTAAAGTGGACAGTTACAATCCTGTGTCAAAGATGCCCAAGAACATATATACAGTGTGCCCAAGGGCCGCACAACCGGTAGTGACTGTCCAGAGGCTCAAGCCGCAACCTGCCACTGTCTTTCCATGAGTCACTGACAATGCACTGCCATCTGTGTATCTACCAGTTACATTTCCAGGCAAGAAATCTTTATTCATCTCATTACCAAGAGGTTTATGAAACAAACCGAACATGCAAGATTTTTCAGGTTGCTATACAAAGTTTACTGAAGCATTTACTACCTTAGTTGGTGCTTCTGCTTTCCCCAGATCTTTTTTCAGCTTGAATTTCTAAGGATATTCCCCCCTAATAGTTTCTGCCAATAGATCCAGGCTCCTCCACAGCTCCTTCTCCCCAGAGGACAGAGAGCTTTCAGCTATACTTTCACTTGGCATCAAATACTGAAGTCAAGTAATTTCAGCTGTTCTCCCAGACAGGCCAGGCTGCTAATTACTCTCCTTGGACCTGAAGTTTCAGAGCAATGTTAGCAGCAGAGGCACAGAGAGGAAAGAACAGTCGATTCTCTTTTTTTCAGCATGCTTTGGAAGAAAATAAACATTTCCAGGTTAGGCAACTTTTCCAGGCTAAGTATGAGAGTAGCCCCCAGATCTTCTAAGGACTCCCTGTCACAAATCAAGTGTAGATATACCATGGCCTGGTGACAGAGGATTTCACTGATCAGTCCCCATTTCCTGGTATTTGACAGATGCTGATGTGATTCTTGGGGCTTCCCAGGTGGCACTAGTGGTAAAGAACCTGCCTGCTGATGCAGGAGACGTCAAGAGATGTGGGTTTGATCCCTGGGTTGGGAAGAGCCCCTGGAGGAGGGCATGGAAACCCACTCCAGTATTCTTGCCTGACAAATCCCATGGACAGAGGAGCCTGGCAGGATAAGTCCATAAGGTCGCAAAGATTTGGACCCAACTGAAGTGACTTGGCATGATGTGATTCCCAGATCGGCATTTTTTTGATTTCTTTTTTAGATGGATGACTTTGGATAAGTAATTCTACTCTGAGCTTCACTTGAGCTACCCTTTTCTAAATGGGCACACTAATGGTGTGGTTCTGAGGACAGTTGTGAGCAATAAGTGAGCTGATGCACGAGATGTGTTTCGCAGAGTATCTAACGCTCATGACAGCTGGTGTGACTGTTGCAACCTTTTAACCAAGTATCTTCTGCCTTCTTGCCTTTTCGCCTGTGCACATGCAGTGTTTCTGCTTAGAGTGGCCTTTCCCAACACTTTTGCCAAAAGTAGAAATTCAGCCACCCTTCAAGGATCAGCTGAAATGTTCCCTCTCCCACACAATGTTCTTTGACAGCTTCCCGACCAAACTGGAGGAGCATCTTGCTCCTTTAAGCACTGACTCGTACTGTTCTGACTTTCTCATGTCGTGTAGTACTTTTATTGGAGGAAGCGTTTTGGCTTTTTCCAAGTACCTGAAGGTAGATGTTATTGCCTTGTATTGTATATTCATTCCTGTGCTTCTCCACCTGTCCCACTCATCACACCTTATCGTGATTTACTCTCTGTCTTTCCTCCAGGCACCTGAGTTGTAGCCCTGGTACTTAGAAAATGGCAGGCACCCAGTGATCATTGAATGAATGAATGAATGAATGAATGAATCTTTTAATCCTTTTTATGTCTCCTCCAGTGCCCAACCCATAGTGGGTGCTCCATATGTGCTTAAAGACAAAGTCAGTATGTGCAGTGGGAGGATTCACAAACTCAAATGCCTCTGGGAGTCATGGGGGTAACTGGCATGAGTGAAATGGCCTGGGAATATGCTATATGGAAAAGCAAAAGCAGTAGCTAAGTGTAAGAGAGTGCTCCTCTCTGAAAGAACTCACATGCAGTTTTTAAAGATACTGCTTGTTAAGCAAAAATATATCTATGAATCATATTGCTCTTAATATTTGCTTTTCTGTGACCTCATATTATGAGTTGAGTGAAGTTCTTGACCTGCAGTGCTTAGAAACTTGTTTCAAATAGAAGCACCAATAGCTAAGTGTAAGAGAGTGTTCCTCTCTGAAAGAACTCACATGCAGTTTTTAAAGATACTGCTTATTAAGCAAAAATATATCTATGAATCATATTGCTCTTAATATTTGCTTTTCTGTGACCTCATATTATGAGTTGAGTGAAGTTCTTGACCTGCAGTGCTTAGAAACTTGTTTCAAATAGAAGCACCATTCACTTGTCAATAGATTAGGAATATGCATGTAGGATATAGCAGTCTCATCTTAACTATATCAAAATCTCTCCTGGAATCCATGAGCATCTTCAACTGTATTCCTGCTCAAAATTTGTTTTTGCATAAACTCTCAGATGGACAGCAAGTTACAAATTTTTCACACTCATGTATAAATAGCCGGTAAATAATCCTTGTATTAGACCTTTCTGGGTTACTTATGAGTTAAAAGTACCAATTTCTTTAACTAAATTTTGGGGAGGGGTAGTAATAGGAGGAACTGTAGCCTAGACAGCAGGGAAATCTGATCACAGGTGTAAATCTTAGTGACTGGGAAGCCTCCATGGTGTATATCTCACCAGTCACATCGCACACCATCTCCCCACCCTCCAAGTGAACTTTCATTTCCTGTAGTGAGAACAGATCAGGACTAAATGACCTCCAAGACTCTGTGAGAATCATGAATGAAACAGATCAGTGCCACTGGCAGCAGGATTAGCAAAGGGGTTGGTAAAGGTGAGAACAGGGTAAAAAGTTTGGAAATGGATTCATTTTCTGCAGTTAGGTTTCCATTTAGAGGCTTTCTTTCTTTTTTTTTTTCCCTTCTTGTTTCAGTCCTTCCAAATCTGTTCATAGCCACATGTGGGTCCCGCATCTGTAAAGGAGCCCTCCAAGTTCAGAAGCAGTAACCCCTAGTTCTCCTCCCTTGCACCATCTGATGGAGGGACCTCTAAGCCTGTGGCCCATAGAGTAGGGCAGACTTGCCAGGAGAAATGGACTGGCAGTTTCTCCCGCCACTCCACAGGAGACTCCTGTAGGATGGATTACCTGCTGGTTCTTGGTAAGGAGTCAGGGAGAAGCACAGACATCGCAACAGCTCTAACACTCCCTGTGCATGATCATTTGGAGGGTGGGGAGATGGTACCTGATGTAACTGGAGAGACAGGTACTCTGAAGGTTCCTCAGCGGCTCAGATGTCCTCCTGTGATTAGTCTTCCCTGTTCTCACAGTTAGGTACAGTTCTAACACTACCTGTGTGTGAGCCCGTCCCTTCCTCTTTCTGGGCCTCAGTTTGTTCATTTATATTAAATGTAAGGCTAGGGGTAGGGATAGATTCAACAACTCTAAGTTCCTACCCTTTGCAGTTCAATGGGTCCTCCATGGTAAGCTGTCTCTTTTGGAATATAAATAACAGGGGATAAAGCATTTCAGATGTCAGAACTTTAGAGATAGCTCAGAGGAGCTCTGGAACCTGACATTGCTTCTGAGTGAAAGTGTTCATCTGGCCCTAAACAGATGCTGCCTTGAATATTTGACTTTCCTAATACCACTGCTTAGTCATCTTCCACTTTCTTCTGGTCATTAAACTTTGTCTTTTCTCCTGGTAGCCCTCACCCCCCAACACTCATGTATATACACATACTCACACACATACCTACACACACACACCATGTCAGTTCCTATCTCCATGCCAACCATGTTGACTCCAGACTTGGAATGTCCCCCATGTTTCCAGCCAGATACTGCTCTTCCTGCAAACACTGGAGACTCTTCCACCATCTCCCTCTCCTCTGAAAGCTTATCAGTTAAACTTTGTCTTTTCTCCTGGTAGCCCTCACCCCCCAACACTCATGTATATACACACACTCACACACATATCTACACACACACACACCATGTCAGTTCCTGTCTCCATGCCAACCATGTTGACTCCAGACTTGGAATGTCCTCCATGCTTCCAGCCAGATACTGCTCTTCCTGCAAACACTGGAGACTTTTCCACCATCTCCCTCTCCTCTGAAAGCTTACCAGACTCACAGTTCAGGAGTCCCATGCTTGTAGCTTGGTCTGAGTTTTTATACGCTTCCATGTTCAGCCTACCACACCCCTAAGGCCCTGTGTGACCTGGTTCCTGCTTGCCCAGGTGACTGTGAGGCCTCCACTCTCCTCAGTTTGTTTCAGCCACATGGGCCTCCTTTCTTGTCTTCCAGGGCTTCACGCCTGTTCCTGCCCCATAGCCATGCACTCGCTACCCTCCACCCTGAGATCTTGGCATGATTGACAACTTCTCTTCATGGAGTCCCCAGCTCACAAGTCATCACCTTACCCCATGACCATCCTTCTTTTTTTGTTCAATTTTATTGGCATGTAGTTGATTAACAATGTTGTATTAGTCAGGTGTACAGCAAAGTGATTCAGTTATACATATACATGTATCCATTCTTATTTAGGGTTCTTTTCCCATACAGGCCATTAGAGTATTGACTAGAGTTCCCTGTGCTGCACAGTAGGCATCACCTCCTTTCTTAAATGGCTAATTTTCCTCTCCCATCACACTCTCTTTCATTCCTTTTAACGTTTTTCTTCTAGAGCTTAATGACTATCTGAGATTTTTTCTCGATGGATTTATCTACAATTCATCTTTCTCCCCCTCTGCCCCCAAGAGACCACAAGCATCAGAGGAGCAGGAAGCTGCTTCGAGCGTCTCTCTATTCCTCATTTATAGAACAGTCCCCAGCAGGCTCTGGGTGATGAACGTTTTTTAAATAAATGAGTGAATGCCTATAAGCTGCTCGTATGTTTATGACTGATGTGCCTCGCTAGACTGTAGCTCTCTTAAGAGCAGGGCCTTCTCTATATTTAGGTGTGAGCAAATAAATAAATGTAGATCATGCCAGATGAGAAAATTTGCTAACCACTAGTCTCTGACTATCTCAAGGCTAAATTATTCAAGAAAATACTAATGGGCCAAGGAAGAAAAATATTAAACTAACAGGTGAGTGTTATTAGTGGGAAGTTTGCCAAAGAATTGGAGACTGGTGATCAGCAATGGCCATGAGAAAACCACTCAGCTTTGCAGGCTTGACTTGCAAAATGGACCCAGTAAGAACCGCAGTGAGAGCTGAGGGCATAACGAGTGGGAAAACCCTCTGTGAGTTGGTATAATATGTAATGACAGAGCGAGAGGTTATAAGATGTTAGTCATCTATCCTGTGTGTGAATGGGTGGGTGATTGCACCTGGCTGGGCTGGGTGTTAAGGCCCCCTGGTGATGCCTGCTGGACAGGGTGGGTGAAAGAGGACCTGCTACCTGAAGCTCACAAATCAGTCAGTCACAGTCACATGTTCCAGAAATTGGATGGAGCCTCCACTGTTGGGTGCTGGATAGGAACCCTGAAGATAGGCAAGCAGATACCTGCTCCTCCCTGGCTTCAGTCCAGATGCTAAATGGAGGCTTAACATCTCCAGGTATACCATCTTTGGAGAGAATCCTTAGGACTCCCATATCTCCTAGCTGGCAGGGAGGAAACCTACAGAAAGTTACCCCGATTGGGAGAGAGCAGGTTAAATTCTCGGGGTACAGGACAAAGCCTCAGAAACCTGCATTCCCATTGGGTGCGTCAGGTGTCTGGACTAATAGAACATCCATCCTTTTTACAGTAAGACTGAAAAGTCTAGGGCTTGACTGCATGTCTTTGGACCCTCAGTTTTAAAATTACTTTTCCTACCACCTGCTCTCTCTGCTTCACGTCAAAAGGTGCACTCTACTGTCTTGTGTGTTAGTCACTCAGTCTTGTCCAACTCTTTGCAGCGCTATGGACTGCAGCCCACCAAGCTCCTCTGTCCATATAATTTTCCAGGTAAAAATACTGGAGTGGGTTGCCATTTCCTTCTCCAATGGCTCCTTAGCCAGCCGTTTTATGAGAGTCCCACTGTCATGAGGAGGATGGAGCAAAGGGCAGATATCTTGAATGAATAATGCATTAGGTACAGTACTCCTCAGATTAAGCATCCCAAAGCCCCAGATCATTTTTTTTCTTTTGTGACATGACATTGTGTATTCCAGAGGTTAAGAGGGAAAGGCTGACTTCAGATCAACCTGGATTCAAATGTCAGTCCTTCCAACAAAGACTTAGGTTAATTTGGGTAGATCACATAACATCGCTGAACATTAGCTATTAGCTACCATCACTACATTAATATCAACAACATAAAGCAAAGTGTGACATCTAAGTGAAGAGTAGGTGCCCAGAAAATACTCATTGTGATGAAGTGCCCATCAATATCCTCCAGGATTCATCACTGATTTGTCACTCTTCTGTCCCCTTTGTCACTATTTTGGTACATCCAGTTGATTCTGCCTGGCTCTGTGGGCAGAGTCGTTCGTGAGACAAAAGGAACATATGTCTTCCATCACTGTCTTTCTCTTTATTTTCATCACACACGCAGGTGAGCCAGCTCTACACTGTGCCACCATGCTGGGTGTGCTGTCCAGTCTAAGGTGAAGATAAATATAGGGACATTTAAGATGTTCTATTTTCTTATGAAACTAGTAAAGTGGTGGTTTGCCCAGTGTATTTCTTATTTTCACAAGTGCTGTGATTGCATCAACCCCCAAGAGACCACAAGCATCAGAGGAGCAGGAAGCTGCTTCGAGCGTCTCTCTATTCCTCATTTATAGAACAGTCCCCAGCAGGCTCTGGGTGATGAACGTTTTTTAAATAAATGAGTGAAAGCCTATAAGCTGCTCGTATGTTTATGACTGATGTGCCTCGCTAGACTGTAGCTCTCTTAAGAGCAGGGCCTTCTCTATATTTAGGTGTGAGCAAATAAATAAATGTAGATCATCCAGATGAGAAAATTTGCTAACCACTAGTCTCTGACTATCTCAAGGCTAAATTATTCAAGAAAATACTAATGGGCCAAGGAAGAAAAATATTAAACTAACAGGTGAGTGTTATTAGTGGGAAGTTTGCCAAAGAATTGGAGACTGGTGATCAGCAATGGCCATGAGAAAACCACTCAGCTTTGCAGGCTTGACTTGCAAAATGGACCCAGTAAGAACCGCAGTGAGAGCTGAGGGCATAACGAGTGGGAAAACCCTCTGTGAGTTGGTATAATATGTAATGACAGAGCGAGAGGTTATAAGATGTTAGTCATCTATCCTGTGTGTGAATGGGTGGGTGATTGCACCTGGCTGGGCTGGGTGTTAAGGCCCCCTGGTGATGCTTGCTGGACAGGGTGGGTGAAAGAGGACCTGCCACCTGAAGCTCACAAATCAGTCAGTCACAGTCACATGTTCCAGAAATTGGATGGAGCCTCCACTGTTGGGTGCTGGATAGGAACCCTGAAGATAGGCAAGCAGATACCTGCTCCTCCCTGGCTTCAGTCCAGATGCTAAATGGAGGCTTAACATCTCCAGGTATACCATCTTTGGAGAGAATCCTTAGGACTCCCATATCTCCTAGCTGGCAGGGAGGAAACCTACAGAAAGTTACCCCGATTGGGAGAGAGCAGGTTAAATTCTCGGGGTACAGGACAAAGCCTCAGAAACCTGCATTCCCATTGGGTGCGTCAGGTGTCTGGACTAATAGAACATCCATCCTTTTTACAGTAAGACTGAAAAGTCTAGGGCTTGACTGCATGTCTTTGGACCCTCAGTTTTAAAATTACTTTTCCTACCACCTGCTCTCTCTGCTTCACGTCAAAAGGTGCACTCTACTGTCTTGTGTGTTAGTCACTCAGTCTTGTCCAACTCTTTGCAGCCCTATGGACTGCAGCCCACCAAGCTCCTCTGTCCATATAATTTTCCAGGTAAAAATACTGGAGTGGGTTGCCATTTCCTTCTCCAATGGCTCCTTAGCCAGCCGTTTATGAGAGTCCCACTGTCATGAGGAGGATGGAGCAAAGGGCAGATATCTTGAATGAATAATGCATTAGGTACAGTACTCCTCAGATTAAGCATCCCAAAGCCCCAGATCATTTTTTTTCTTTTGTGACATGACATTGTGTATTCCAGAGGTTAAGAGGGAAAGGCTGACTTCAGATCAACCTGGATTCAAATGTCAGTCCTTCCAACAAAGACTTAGGTTAATTTGGGTAGATCACATAACATCGCTGAACATTAGCTATTAGCTACCATCACTACATTAATATCAACAACATAAAGCAAAGTGTGACATCTAAGTGAAGAGTAGGTGCCCAGAAAATACTCATTGTGATGAAGTGCCCATCAATATCCTCCAGGATTCATCACTGATTTGTCACTCTTCTGTCCCCTTTGTCACTATTTTGGTACATCCAGTTGATTCTGCCTGGCTCTGTGGGCAGAGTCGTTCGTGAGACAAAAGGAACATATGTCTTCCATCACTGTCTTTCTCTTTATTTTCATCACACACGCAGGTGAGCCAGCTCTACATTGTGCCACCATGTTGGGTGTGCTGTCCAGTCTAAGGTGAAGATAAATATAGGGACATTTAAGATGTTCTATTTTCTTATGAAACTAGTAAAGTGGTGGTTTGCCCAGTGTATTTCTTATTTTCACAAGTGCTGTGATTGCATCACTAACACTGAAGCCAGGGGTGTTTACACACACATAGACCCCTTCTTCTCTCAAAACACAGTCACTGATTACCTCCTGTTTCTAGATTTGGTCTAATGCTGGAAGTTACAGTTGTGAAGGAGACAGACCTGGGTCATAACTTAATTGAGCTTGTTTTCTGGGAGAGAAAGATGACGGGCAAGGGATTACAGAGGCAGTGGTAGGCTTTGCCTTGTTGTGAATGCTTCCAAGGAAAAGTATGCAGTGCTTCTCAACTCATGGGAAGAAAAACCTAACCTCGGCAAGGGAGAGAGTGAAAGCAGTGCCGGTGTTAGTTGCTCAGTTGTGTCCCGCTCTTTGGGCCCCCATGGACCTGACAGTCTCCTCTGTCCACAAAATTCTCCAGACAAGAATATTGGAGTAGTAGCTGTTTCCTTCTCCAGGCCATCTTCCTGACCAGCAATTGAACCTGGGTCTCCTGCATTGCAGGCAGATTCTTTACCATCTGAGCCACCATAGAAGAGTGAGGGAGGGACTCCCTAAACAAGTGGTGCTAATGCGGAGACCAAGGGATGAGGAGGAGTTAGCAAGGTGAAGAGGGGATGTAGGCAGGGAGGAAGCTTGTTCTGGTAGAGTTAAAGACCCTGAAGTAGGAGGGGTTCAGGAGAGTTGAGCGGGGAGATGACAAGGATGCAGGTGGGTGTGGTGGGCGGGGACCGCATTCCACTGGGGCATGTAGGTCAAGTTAAAGAGGAGGTGGGAAACTCATAAGAGGAGGGTATCAGAGGGCTCCCTGGAGTGACATGATCTGAGACTTTAAAGATTAAAGGTTCCACTCCCATTCACATCTTACAGATTATAAAAAGGCAGAATTCAGAAAAAGGAGGAAGAGCTTTCTGGAGGTCAGGCTAGTAAGTGGCAGCAAAGGATGTGAACCAGATCTCCCGTCTCCAGGCCATGGACTCTCCCTGACATCTCTCCTGGCCTCCCCCTGCTCCAGACACCCCTTGGAGGGGTGAAGGCTTTGACTCGCCCACGTCGGGTCAGCTCTTATGACCTGTGAGTAGAAGACCATTTCCTGAGGTACATCTCTGCAGCTGCCTGTTAGGGTCCATTCAGCCTCACAGGGTGACGCAAATAAAGCAGTGTCCAAGGGCTCTTCGATGATAGTCTAGCATGCTAAATCACTTCATTAGTGTTCAGGGATCAGCCTCCAGTGGGGCTCCGAGGATCTGTGCCCCTCAGTTGACTTGGGAAAGGCAATCTTCCTGTTTCCAGGGAAACAGAAGACCCAGGGTTTCTGGCCCCCCACCCTTGTGGAATTAGACTGCCACGGAAGGGGGTGTGTGAGCCGAGCCTCGGCGGTGCTGATGCTGCGAGCAGGTTCTCTTTCTTTTAATCAGGCAGATTGTCTGACTCCTCCTGGGAGATCACATCCTGTTCAAGGGGCCTGCTGGCTTCTGCCCAAAATAGCTCCTCCACTGGCAGAAGAAAGGGAAGAAACACACCCCCTGTCTTCATAAACTTCCTCTTCTACAAGCCAGTGTTCTCTTCTGGGTTCCTGCCCAGCAAGTCCTCTCATTCTGGGAGCCTTGGCTAGGAGCTTCCTTTTAAGTCTATGAAATACGGGCGCACCGCATTCTCCTTTAGGAGAATCTGTTCCCTCTGCGCCCCCGCCGTCTCCCCATGTCTCTCTTCGTGGGCTCCCCAGACCCGTTGTTCCCACAGCACATTGAAAGGGGTGCTCTCCACCCTCACAGCCCCACTGGTCTTTCTCAGGCAAACCAGGGAACCCCTTCTTTCACAGGGTGATTCTGGCTCTCCAGCCAAGTTTGGGAACACATTTTGAAAAGGACAAAGGCTGATTGAAATTCAAAACATTATTATTAAAAAAGAAAAAGACTCTGTTCATAAAACCCAGATCCCCTACTTCCTTTCTAGCTCCTTAATCCCTAAGAATCTCTTTCTTTCAACTCCAGAAACTTTCTGGGTCAAGTCACAGCACCACTTGGTAGGCACTTCAGAGATAACGTCAAGAACCCGGGGCCATGGCTGACACCTCTGTGGGCTATCAGATCATTCCCAGTCACCTGCTTTCCAGAGCTGCTATTTCATGGAGGGAGTCTTGTCTCTGTGGTTTCCCCCTGAGCAGGGCCTTCTTCTTGGGCCTCTCTAAACTGGTGGGGAACAAGAGACTCTGAAGCCAAGACCAGTAGGAAGGAAAGCCTTAGCTTGATGACCCTCTGCCAACATCCTCACTTAAACTGAAGGCAAGCTGGCCTCTAAGACCAAAAAAGGCAAGAACACTTTGCATTGACAGCAAGAGAACGTCAGCTGTCTGTCCTCAGAGAGGACAGGGACTCTGGGTCTGGTTGCTGGACAAACAGTAGATAAAAGGCCTTCATTGGCTTCCCCTGCTGGTGCCTTATCTTATGTAACTTCATTTCCACCATCAGTGAAGGACAGATCCTCTTAATACCTGAAGAAACATGAGCAAGATTAAAAGAAACCGAATTTAAAATGTATTGAGCATCAGACATATACAAGGTACAGCTAGAGGTCAGAGTGGGGTTTGTATCATTTGGGAATAGCAAGTACCACCTTGTAATGAAAGAGCCCTGAGCTGTAGGGTCAGCCCTGCCTCTGATTTTATGGTGTGATCCTCAGAAAGTCATTCTCATTCTCTGAGTTCCTTCTTCCTCCCTCATTCACCCAGACAGAGGATGAAGGGGTTGGATAAGGTCCAAGGTGACATAAATGAAAGAAAATGTTAGTCATGTCCGCCTCTTTGTGACCCCATGGACTGTAGCCCACCAGGCTCCCCTGTCAAGGGGATTCTCCAGGCAAGAGCACTGGAATGGGTTGCCGTTTTCTTTGCTAGGGGATCTTCCTGACCCAGGGATCAAACCCAGGTCTCCTGAATAGCAGGCAGATTCTTTACTATCTGAACCAGCAGGGAAGCACCAAGGTGACATAAACCTGGTGTATTTTGTTCAGTTGGTAAAATGTTTTAAAAAATTTGAATTACTTGCCAATATCCAACAGGTGAATGCTTTCAAGTAAAAATTCAGATTTTTAACTTCCCTTGAAAAAGCAGACAGAAGGTTAGGCATTCACTTCTGGCCATGGGAGGTTTAAGACCTGAGTGGCTACCCCTGTTTAGCTGGGAGGCGCTCTCCTGTCCTCACGTCCCCAAGGCACTCCCCTCGTCTCTCCAATAGTGAAGCTGTCCTGTCTGTCATTTCTCATTGCTCTTGTCTGGGTCACATCCTCTGGGTTCACTGGGTCACGTTATCAGTCCAGCTCCTGTGGGCATTTGGATTTGGGATGCCTGCCCTGAGGATCTTGGTTAAGCCTCTCAGTGTTTCCTTGTCTGCAAGCTGGCTGTAGCATCAGTATCTATGGTCAGATATCAGCTCTACATCCTTACCAGTCGTGTGACCTTGAATAAGCATCAACCTCATCTAGCTAATGAGGAAGAAAACAGTCCCCAGTGCATAAGGGTGTATAAAGACTAAGTCAAATGATGTTCAAGAACACTTAGCTCAAGATCTGGAAAATTCTAGTAAACATTTATAGTGCATGTGTGTGTGCTAAGTCACTTCAGGTGTATTCGACTCTTTGTGACCCCATGGACTATAGCCCACCAGGCCCCTTCTGTCCATGGGTTTCTCCAGGTAAGAATACTGGAGTGGGTTGCCATTCCCTCCTCCAGTGGTTCTTCCCAACCTAGGGATCAAACACACGTCTCTACATCTCCTGAGTTGGCAAGCGGGATTTTACTACTAGCGCCACCTGGGAAATCAGACATTCATAGTTAATATTAATAATGATTGTTAGTAGCATTATGAAGTTTTATAAATATTAGACAGTGACTTGATCCAGAGTTCTGTGACCTTCCCCAGGGTCTCAGGGCAAATGCATAGCAGGCCCAGGCATGTGTCATGAGTGGATGAGGTAGTCTGGGCTGGGAAACCCATACATCCTTTTAGAGGTATTTCTCCTCAGTCTTTTTTAAAGCACTGGGCTGCCCCAAAGAAATGACACTCTAGGCTGCCCTAATTTCTCAGGCTGACCATTTTAACCCAAATGGATCTTCTTGGATGAAGGAGACTTCAGAAGGATAGGACACGGGGTGGGGGCGTGGGGGGGAGTATCTTGTGAATAGGATTACAAGGAAAATGGAGGATTTGGGCAAGACTAGGGAAGGCTGAGAGCTTTATATGATTTGAACTCTGTATACATTCATTTTCATGGCTAAAGTTTCTTTTTTCCTCACTCTTTAAATCCCTTCACCTCTTCTTGAGATGCTTGTGTATTAGCTTAGAGAGAGCTATGACCTCATTTACAGTGTTTTGAAGGAAGATGAGGGGGCATCAAGGTGAATTTTTATTTTTTATTTCTTCATCGACATAGTTTAACCTTTGGTTTTGGCAGCTAATGCTTTGCTCAGATAAAGTGAAGAGAAGCGGGTAGGGTGGGCAACCACAGCAGCATCTTTAGGAAATGATTTTGCTGAAGAAAAATATGCTTTCAGCCATCCTTTCCAACATATTCTATTAAATTCAACTCTATAAGTCTGCATTATTTTATTATGTAAGACACATGAGGGGACCCCAAAGACTCTGCACAAGCCCCCTGATAATGTTTAGGGTAGAAATGAAAGCCAGGAAACATGATGCCGAAAGATGGACTCAAGTCATCCAGTTTTTCTAGAGAGGATTACTATGTATGGACTTCTAATCTGGACCATGACACTTCCTCACTTTGTGACCCCAGGCACACAGGGGTCACAGTCCTCAGACAACTAGGGTTTCAGTTTCCAGGGCTGGGAAGAGGGGATAATAATAATACCTCCTTACAGAGTTAGTAGGAGCGTTAAATGAGATCCTATACCTAAAGTGCCTGGAATATACATGAGGATATTACAACTATAACAGTTGGAGCTCCTACTACTATCTATGTGCCTACTTCTCCTGCCAACTAATCTTCCATTTCCTACTTTCATACCTCTAACAGGTATGTAACAGGGAGGTTACATACAGTACATACATACAGTAACAGGGAGCTCATTACCTACTGAGGCACTTGATCATTTTGGTGAATATAAAATATTTCTTCCTTGGGTGTATGTGAACTCTGCCTCTGTGACCTGTGACATTATCCAAAAGCTACACCTTAAAGACATCAGGCCACCTGGAGAATTGGCTAAGTGCCCAGAACTGTGTACAATTTGGTTGGAAAGATATAGCCTTGGAAAGATGCAGAAAGAAAAAGAGATGACATGGTTCAGAGACAGTCTGTAGAGATATGATGAATGCACAGAAAGCATCTTCTGCCTTGGCCGACAGGGGCCCAGAGGATTCCTCAGAGGGGCCGCCAGGCAGGTGCAGGTCTGTGTTCCCTGCTTACTAACTCTATTTGAGCCTCCTTTCTATGTCTTATGCCTTTGCACTGAGATCCAACCTTTGCTGTTGGGACCCAAGAGGTTTTGCATTTGAAGTTCCCTTTGCCAAGAATGTTCTTCCCTGATCTTATTTATCTCAGGACCAATTCTTGTTTACCATTACCATCCCAGGTCAAATATCCCTTTCCCCAACAGACCCTGATCATCCTAACTGAGGGGTCCCTCCCTGCCCAGTCTAGCGACTCTCTAACACATCACCGAGTTTTCATTTCTTCTCACCGCTTATAATGATCTCATATCATCTCCGTTACTCATTTGTTGACTTGGCCATGGTGTGCTTTTCCCCACTCCCAGTAAGAGCAGGGATTCTGTCTGTCTTAAAACACCACTGCATCCCTACATCGTGAGTGTCCCTGGCACATGATGGGTGCTCCATACACCTTTGCTAAGCGTTTCTTCAAGGGGACGAGAGACTAGACTGAGTTCCCTCCAAGCTGAGCCTAGACACATCCTCCAGTCTCCATCTCTTGCACAGAGCTTGTCCTCCCCAGGAGGATGGTCCTTCACCAGACAGCCTAACCCTCAGGAGCACAGGGAATCAGAGCATCCCCGTCTGCATGCCGACGACGCCCAGACCTGACCACTGAGAAAATTGTTTTTGATTCCCTGTGGCACCTGGAAGCCAAATAGATTATAACAACACAGTGGAAGCTGTCTGCCGACTGGTAATGAATTAGTTGTTAGCAGAGGTAGCGACACTCACAGTCCCATGTGCGATCAGCAAGGCTCACAGCTGCTTCTCATTTTCCTAATGCAAGGGAGGAGAAACAAAGGAAAACTGAGAGCCCACCCCCTTGGGGCCAGGCACCAAGATGGAGGCAGCCGAGGCCATGAGCGGTCAGGTGCCCTGGCAATCTGCTTAAAGCTTGGCGAGCAAGCTGTGGCATGGCGAAGAAGTCATCCTCCAGCCACAGAGATATTTCAAATTTACCAAAAAAAAAAAAAAAGTCTACCTGTATCACAGAACAGCATCTCTTGGTGCTTATGTGCAATTGAGTCAGACAGGGTAGGATGCTAATCCTCACTCCACCATATTAGCTGTGTGACCTTGACAGGCTATTCAACATCCCTGTGCCTTAGAGTTTCTTCACTGGGTATTAGTGAAGAAATTTCACTTAGAGTTTCTAGGCTAAGGATCATGACAGTAACCACCTTCCAGGGCTGCCAGAAGAATGGGCTGACACAGTCCACAGAGCCAAGAGGACTGTGAGTGTGTATGCTGTTAGAGTTGTTGCTGGGACAACCACTATATTATTATTATTACTACTACTACTACTACTATTATTAGCAGCAACAGTATTTTGGCTTCACAGCATCCCTGTGAGGTGGGCAGAACAGAGATTATTAATCCATTTCAGAAATGAGGGAACCAGAAACTGAGGCTCAGAAAGGAAAACTGAGTTCCCCAAGGTCACCCAGCAGAGGGCCCGATGGTGCTCAGCTCAGTGTGTGAATTTCAGAAAGCTGTCCTCCTCATGTAACTTGCCTCTAAGCAAAGCAGAGGGTTTGAGAATTTGAATGTGCTCTGCCCAGAGCCTCAGGATGTGTCGTCACCCTGAGGCCAGGCTCATGTCATAGCAAGCCCTCAGAGCTGGTGAGCATCGCTCAGGGATCCTTTGGGACTCGGAGTCGGCAAGCCTACGCGCTTCTGCTCTGCTGGAGTATGTTGCCCTGACTTTTGGGGTCTGGGTATTCTCATGCGTTCTTCCTCGTCTGCTTGGCCAAAGGAGCCCTCGGAAGCATTTCTGATGCTTGTCATGAACACTCAGATGTGACGAGGTCAACTTGTCTTTTAGCAGGACTGTGACTAACTGAAGTTCAGCTCTCTTAGTGGAAGTATTTGAAGCAAGACAGAGCAATTGAACTGAGCCGAGGTAGCTCATGAGTAGGTAGGGGCCCCATTCTAAAGACCTGACACCCAAGGTTATGGGGTGTCCTGGATCAAAGATCTCAACCTGAGTCCTGGAGGGAGGAGGACTGTCAGCCCATTCTTCCAAAGCCCTGGGAGGTAGTTACTGTCGTGATTCCCATCTTAGAGGTGAAGAAACTCAGGCCCAGAGAAGTTGAATAGACTGTCTAAGGTCACACAGCTAATATCTCTGTGGCTGGAAGATGACTTCTTTGCCATGCTACAGCTTGCTGTCTAAGCTTTAAGTGGATGGTCAGGAAGCCTGACTGTTCATAGCCTTGACTGCCTCTGTCTCAGTACCTGGAGGGAGGAAGCTGGGAGTTTGAGGTCCACGGGTAGCTTGGTAGTGAAAGATGATCATTTGTCAGCTTAAGTCTCTCTGAGAACCGGTGGTCTGGAAAGACATCCCCTAAAGGGATAGACGTGTCTGACAATACAAGACTGTATGGTAATTCACCCCCTGGACTGCAAACACAGACGCCTCCTACTCTGAGGTGGAAATGGAATAAGGGCGGCTCAGTTGAAACAAGCAACAGTTCTCATTAACATGAAATAGGCAGACACGGCCCTGATGAGAAAATCTGCTGGAATTGTTTGTGTTGGCTGACAATAGACCAATTGAGTCAGACAGGGTAGGATGCTAATCCTCACTCCACCATATTAGCTGTGTGACCTTGACAGGCTATTCAACATCCCTGTGCCTTAGAGTTTCTTCACTGGGTATTAGTGAAGAAATTTCACTTAGAGTTTCTAGGCTAAGGATCATGACAGTAACCACCTTCCAGGGCTGCCAGAAGAATGGGCTGACACAGTCCACAGAGCCAAGAGGACTGTGAGTGTGTATGCTGTTAGAGTTGTTGCTGGGACAACCACTATATTATTATTATTACTACTACTACTACTACTATTATTAGCAGCAACAGTATTTTGGCTTCACAGCATCCCTGTGAGGTGGGCAGAACAGAGATTATTAATCCATTTCAGAAATGAGGGAACCAGAAACTGAGGCTCAGAAAGGAAAATTGAGTTCCCCAAGGTCACCCAGCAGAGGGCCCGATGGTGCTCAGCTCAGTGTGTGAATTTCAGAAAGCTGTCCTCCTCATGTAACTTGCCTCTAAGCAAAGCAGAGGGTTTGAGAATTTGAATGTGCTCTGCCCAGAGCCTCAGGATGTGTCGTCACCCTGAGGCCAGGCTCATGTCATAGCAAGCCCTCAGAGCTGGTGAGCATCGCTCAGGGATCCTTTGGGACTCGGAGTCGGCAAGCCTACGCGCTTCTGCTCTGCTGGAGTATGTTGCCCTGACTTTTGGGGTCTGGGTATTCTCATGCGTTCTTCCTCGTCTGCTTGGCCAAAGGAGCCCTCGGAAGCATTTCTGATGCTTGTCATGAACACTCAGATGTGACGAGGTCAACTTGTCTTTTAGCAGGACTGTGACTAACTGAAGTTCAGCTCTCTTAGTGGAAGTATTTGAAGCAAGACAGAGCAATTGAACTGAGCCGAGGTAGCTCATGAGTAGGTAGGGGCCCCATTCTAAAGACCTGACACCCAAGGTTATGGGGTGTCCTGGATCAAAGATCTCAACTGAGTCCTGGAGGGAGGAGGACTGTCAGCCCATTCTTCCAAAGCCCTGGGAGGTAGTTACTGTCATGATTCCCATCTTAGAGGTGAAGAAACTCAGGCCCAGAGAAGTTGAATAGACTGTCTAAGGTCACACAGCTAATATCTCTGTGGCTGGAAGATGACTTCTTTGCCATGCTACAGCTTGCTGTCTAAGCTTTAAGTGGATGGTCAGGAAGCCTGACTGTTCATAGCCTTGACTGCCTCTGTCTCAGTACCTGGAGGGAGGAAGCTGGGAGTTTGAGGTCCACGGGTAGCTTGGTAGTGAAAGATGATCATTTGTCAGCTTAAGTCTCTCTGAGAACCGGTGGTCTGGAAAGACATCCCCTAAAGGGATAGACGTGTCTGACAATACAAGACTGTATGGTAATTCACCCCCTGGACTGCAAACACAGACGCCTCCTACTCTGAGGTGGAAATGGAATAAGGGCGGCTCAGTTGAAACAAGCAACAGTTCTCATTAACATGAAATAGGCAGACACGGCCCTGATGAGAAAATCTGCTGGAATTGTTTGTGTTGGCTGACAATAGACCGTCTCCACTGTTCTGGGCAGGATGATGCTAATCTGGTTCTTGAGATGGGAGAGGCTTATTCATGCTCTGACATCTTCTCTGGGGACCAATTTATGCAGGGTCACGTAGCTGTTATGTGAAGGAGGAATGGTTAAACTAGTTGGGGGCAGTAGGATGGATGTCCGCTGAGTGGGAGACGAGCCAGGGATTAGTGAGGTAAGCCTTGCAGATGGATGAGACATGGGGGGAGAGGGAAGGTGGTAAACAAGGGGATGCCTTTGCTGGAAGGATATGGCATCTCTACCAGGATTGGAGACAGTGGGTATGGGCCAGGTTTTGAAAATGGCCAGAAAAACTGCAGCCAAGTGTCAGGAAGCACAGGAGTGAACTGTTGCTGAAAAGCGGAGGGAACGTTTAGCCCAGTGATTCTCAAGAGGTGGTGCCTGGACTAGCAGCATCAGCATCATTTGGAATGATTAGAAATACAGACTCTTCTCTCCATCCCAGACCAGAATCAGACACTCTGCACTGGGTCCAGGAAAGCCATGTGTTTAGCAAGTCCTCCGGGTGGGTCTGACACATGCGAGAGTTTGAGAACCTCAGTTTAGTCCTCTGAGCTTGTACCCGGAAGTCAGGGTTACTTCAGTTATGGGGATGGCAGATGTTCAGAGGCAGGGAACATAGAAGGCATTGGTTTGACATTGGAAGAGCCTCCCTGTCACAGCTGCACCATATATATAGTAGGGGGGAGAGGACATGATTTAAAGGAAGAAAAGGAACAATCTCAAGCACCCACCAAGTGTTGTCTTTTCTCTTAGCCCCTCCTCTACACTCCAGCAACCCTGAGGTCGTATTACTATCTTCCCTTCTTGCAGAAGAGGAAATGGATGCTCTTAAAACTTACTATAGAGTCACAAAGCTGATCAGAGAGGGTATCAGCTGTGCCTGAGTCCTGGGCAGCTGACCTTTCTACTTTGTTGCATCCACTCACCCTCTCTGTGTTTCATTGTGATCCCAGGCAAATAAGGTCTGCCTGTGGGTTAAGAAATTGTGTGAAAGGTCCTTTTCATGCATGCCGCACATCCAGTCCACAGGCACACAAACTTATATATAATATATCACTAGCAATAATAACATTTCTGGCCAGGAGAATTCACTGAGCTCCCTCGCATTGGGGTTTGTAGATCAGAAAAAATTTAAAGACATTTCAGGGACTGACATAAGATGTGAATATTTTATATTTTCATGTCAGGATATTTTAAAACAAAACACCCTGCAATCTTTCACCATCGTATTTTATAATAGAAAAGGCACTGGAACAACAAAGAAGAAAAAGCTCATAGTCTCAGAAGAAAGGAGTCTTATAAAATTGTATCACTCTGTTGGCCTCTTTTTTCTGATTTGCTGCAGTCACAAAAGTATTTCTTCAAATTATAATACACTGATTTGAAAATGTGGCTTCACAGACTGGGGTCAGCATGGGAGAAGACTTCCTATCCTAAGGTACACATTTGGGGGAGCAATTACAGTATAATTTACAGAACAACTGAGCAATGATCAGTGATCCTCTTAATCCCAGGGCCAGAATTAGTATTCCTAGCGTCCAAATGAAGAAACTGACCTACTAGGAAGTTTAGCACCAAGATTCCAACCCAGTCCTGTTGGATTGAACGCAGTGACCCTTTTAGCACAGGGTCATCCCACTCTTTAGTGTCCACAGGACTGGCTTTGTTGGATGGTGCTGAGTGACTGTTGCTAAGGAGCTGAAAGGAAAGTTGGCTTCCATCCTGGCTGCTCTACACCATGATCACAGCTAACAAACTATCATCAGTCAAAGTGCCAATTGTGTACCTAAAGAAACTCTTCAGTTTACTGAGCTGTTTTCCAGCCAGACTGGGGAAGGGGTGACAAGGACTGTATCTGGAAAAACCCATGCCTGGCTACTGCAGTTAGCCAGGCAAGAGTGGTTTCGGTTCCAGCTAGAGGGAGGACCATAATGCTCGATTTATAAAATGCCATGGACAGATTTCCATATTACCATACAAAACCGTATAAAACCTGTTTCGGGTTTAAGGAAAGGAAGGATGGGAACTACTCGTATCCCCCAGGCCTTGTCTACTCACTGAGGGGAAGCCAGCTGGACCTGATTCTGAACAAGAAACATTCTGAAGAATCCATTTGAATTCCATACAGTGAGCTATTGGAGGGCACCAGCGCCCAGCACTTAGTGACTAAAACTAGACGAGGGTTTCTCAGCCTCTGTACTACTGACATTTTGGACAAGATAATTTATTGTTGTAGAGCTTTGTCCTGTGCATCAGGGGATGTTTAGCAGCATCCACTGTTTCTGCCTACATGCCACTTCTCTTCCAAGTTGTGACAACCAAAACTGTCTTCAGATGAATGATACAGGATGCTTGGGGCTGGTGCACTGGGATGACCCAAAGGGATGGTATGGGGAGGGAGGTGGGAGGGGGGTTCAGGATGGGGAACACATGTACACCCGTGGCGGATTCATGTTGATATATGGCAAAACCAATAATACAATATTGTAAAGTAATTAGCCTCCAATTAAAATAAATTTATATTTTAAAAAATGTCTTCAGATATTACCACATGTGCCCTGGGGAGGGGAAGGAAGCAAAATCACCCCCAGGTGAGAACCATTGCACTAGACTATAAAGAAAGAAGGAAGAGGTAGATCATTTCGGTGATTGGATGAGTCGGCTCTTTTGTGGGGAAGCATTGTGTACACTTCTAATAAAATGCTAAGCTCTGGAATTCAATAGGTGATGTATGTCCCATGGGCTGTACCTTAGTTAAATAAATAGTTGAATCCTTGAGAGATCCTGAACTGACATCGCTAAGGCTGAATGTGTCTGTTCACTATTTATCCAGGAACTACCAAAAGATAGCAAATATTTCCTCTGGACTTCTATCAGCTATCAGACAGGCTTAATGGGTGATCTTTGACATTAAGAACAATACTTTCCTCCAGAGACTTGTAAGAGCTTGCATTACAGGTCCACTGGAATTACAATTAGGAAACTATATTTTTTTACTCCATCATCACAGCTTGTTGGCCACCAGTCCCTGAAATAGATGCTAAACAGAGGCACTGAGTATAAAGATAAAATCAAGTATTGTCAGAGAAACATACTCTAAAGAATCATCACCCTCTTCACTTCAAACTTAGCACCTTTTAGAAAAACACAGGCTATACCTATTAAGTGTACAAAGATTAGTCCAGTTCTAATGAACTGAGTTTTGGAAGTACTGTAGTCTAGAGTTAAGTGACTAGCTAAGCAGAGAGACTGGTTAGAAGGACCATCCCTGCTAGATGGGTTGCCTCACAGAGACTTACCTAGAAGAATTTATATCCAGTCAAGAGGGGAAATCCCAAAATAAGATTTCTCAAAGCCTAATCTGTAGATTTTAGTCTCACTATCATTTAGGAAGCTTGTTATAATGCAGCTTTTTAGACCTTATGTCACAAATTTTAATTCAGTAAACCTAGATTCCAATGATCAACATTTTTAAAAATTGGTGTATAATTATTTTATAATGTGTTAGTGTAATATGGCAAAACCAATAATACAATATTGTAAAGTAATTAGCCTCCAATTAAAATAAATTTATATTTTAAAAAATGTCTTCAGATATTACCACATGTGCCCTGGGGAGGGGAAGGAAGCAAAATCACCCCCAGGTGAGAACCATTGCACTAGACTATAAAGAAAGAAGGAAGAGGTAGATCATTTCGGTGATTGGATGAGTCGGCTCTTTTGTGGGGAAGCATTGTGTACACTTCTAATAAAATGCTAAGCTCTGGAATTCAATAGGTGATGTATGTCCCATGGGCTGTACCTTAGTTAAATAAATAGTTGAATCCTTGAGAGATCCTGAACTGACATCGCTAAGGCTGAATGTGTCTGTTCACTATTTATCCAGGAACTACCAAAAGATAGCAAATATTTCCTCTGGACTTCTATCAGCTATCAGACAGGCTTAATGGGTGATCTTTGACATTAAGAACAATACTTTCCTCCAGAGACTTGTAAGAGCTTGCATTACAGGTCCACTGGAATTACAATTAGGAAACTATATTTTTTTACTCCATCATCACAGCTTGTTGGCCACCAGTCCCTGAAATAGATGCTAAACAGAGGCACTGAGTATAAAGATAAAATCAAGTATTGTCAGAGAAACATACTCTAAAGAATCATCACCCTCTTCACTTCAAACTTAGCACCTTTTAGAAAAACACAGGCTATACCTATTAAGTGTACAAAGATTAGTCCAGTTCTAATGAACTGAGTTTTGGAAGTACTGTAGTCTAGAGTTAAGTGACTAGCTAAGCAGAGAGACTGGTTAGAAGGACCATCCCTGCTAGATGGGTTGCCTCACAGAGACTTACCTAGAAGAATTTATATCCAGTCAAGAGGGGAAATCCCAAAATAAGATTTCTCAAAGCCTAATCTGTAGATTTTAGTCTCACTATCATTTAGGAAGCTTGTTATAATGCAGCTTTTTAGACCTTTGTCACAAATTTTAATTCAGTAAACCTAGATTCCAATGATCAACATTTTTAAAAATTGGTGTATAATTATTTTATAATGTGTTAGTGTCTGCCCTACAAAAACGTGAATCAGCTCTCTGTATACATATATCCCCTGCCTCTTTGATCTCCTTCCCACTCTACCCTCCTTCCCACCTCTCTAGGTCAACACAGAGCACCAAGATGAGCTCCCTCTGCTATACAGCAGCTTCCCAGAAGTTATCTATTTTACACATAGTAGTGTATTTATGTCAATCCCAGTCTCCCAATTCATCCCACCCCTCATCCCACACCCTGCATGTCCCCAAGTCCTTCTCTACGTCTATACCTCTGTTTCTGCCCTGAAAATAGGTTCATCTGTACACTTTTTCTAGATTCCACATATATACATTAATATATGATATTTGTTTTTCTCTTTCTGACAGATTCAAGGTCCAGCATTTAAAAATTTTTTAAAAAATAACCTTCCTTGCTTCTTCTACATACTGAAGTATGAGAACCATCACCTAAGAATTCTTTTCCATAGAATGTTTACTTTTCAAAGCACTCTGTCTTCAAGGAACTTAGAGTTTTGGAGAAAACTATTAAAACTAGTCCGGGAGTTGGTGATGGACAGGGAGGCCTGGCGTGCTGCGATTTATGGGGTTGCAAAGAGTCAGACACGACTGAGTGAACTGAACTGAGTAGTGAATAATAATTATCCATTCATTCAACAGATAGGCATTGAACTGCATATTATGAGTCAGCTACTATTCCAGGGACTAGGGAATCAGCCAGGTGAGGACAGTAATCTACCTTACACTGGGCATCACCACTGTTACTGTTTTTACTTCTCCCTTCATAACTTCTCCCTTGGGAGGCAGGTAGAATCAGTTCTGTGTTGCAGGAGAGGAGCAGAATGCTCAGGGAAGTAGCTGACCTGCACAAGGTCTGAAGGCCAGTAAATGACAGACCTGAAATTATTCCAGTGTCTGTCTGATGCTGTCCTTCTTGTTCTTTACACAACAGCAACATGAGTATAAGGAGGAAAAACAAACATTCAAAGCAGTCTTGAGTTCAATGCCAAATGAGCTGCACAGTTTCTCAATATTGAGGCTATTCAGCCTTGCCTGAAATCATTGCAGGCTGAGCTGGGGGAGGAGGCTGCTTGGAGGACTTAGAAAACTGGTTCATAGAAAATACAGGAATCCACAAAGGGAAGATGCACTGGGGAAGGGGAGTTCCTACAAGAAGGAAGTGCTCAGTACCCAGTCACTCTGAGTGTTTGACTCTTTTGGGACCCCATGGACTGTAGCCCGCCAGGCCCCTCTGTCCATAGGATTGCCCAGGCAAGAATGCTGGAGTGGGTTGCCATTTTCTTCTCGAGGGGATCTTCCCCACCCAGGAAATGAACTCAAGTCTCCTGCTTGACAGGCACATTCTTTATCACTGCACCATGTGGGAGGAAGGGTGCTCATCAGAGCCTGAATTAGGAATGTACACGACTGATTTGGGGAACGCTAACTAGGTTCTTTCAGCTAGACCAGAGGCAGAATGTTAGGAATGGGAGAGGAAACTCCACTGGTGGTTGGCACTGGATGACAGAGTACCTTCTGATGCTAAGCTTGGGTGTCTGAACTTCGTTGTGTAAGACAATGAGGAATCAATGAGAGACAACAGGTGAGAGGGAGATCTGGAGAGTACAGTGCAGCAAGCAGTCTGCAGAGTGGATCTCTGGGAGAGGAAGGCCATGGACGGGGAATCAGGTGGAAAATATTTATACAGGAATATTGCCATAGCAGTTGTTGTTGATTGGCTAAGCTGTGTCTGACTCTGACCCTATGAACTCACATAGTAAGGGCAGCTCACATAGCAGGCTTCTGTGTGCCCCACTGTATCCGGAGTTTTCTCAAACTCAAGTCCATTGCATTGGTGGGGATATCTAACCATCTTATCCTCTGTTGTCCCTATTCCTCTTGCCCTAGTCTTTTCCAGCATCAGGATCTTTTCCAATGAGCTGGCTCTTCATATCAAGTGGCCAAAGCATTAGAGCTTCAGCTTCAGCATCAGTCCTTCCAATGATATTCAGGGTTGATTTCCTTTAGGACTAATTGGTTTGATCTCTTTGCAGTCCAAGGGACTCTCAGGAGTCTTCTTTAGCACCACGGTTCGAAAGCATCATGTCTTTGGCACTTGGCCCTCTTTATGGTCCAACTCTCATGTCCACAATGACACTGCTGGAAAAACTCTAGCTTTGACTATATGGACCTTTGTCAGCAATCCATTAACTAATAGGGATTAATACCCAGCCTTTAAGGGAGCTTTTACCGTGTTCCAGATTCAGCCATTGATTTGTATTCAGTAACTTAATCCTCAAGGTTTCCCTCTAGAATAACACTAGGGCTCCCCTTCTAGTCACATGCTGTGACTGGGCTTCTCTACCTCCTATTCAAACTCAGCCCGGCCTTGAGACTTGCTGGGTCCAATGTCCTGTGAGTGAAAGTGTTGTCTGTTACCTCTGAGATGAAAGTTTATGAGCCAGTGTGTTTTGTTATGTACTTCTGATGGAAGCTTTTCTAAGAAGGAATCTCTCCTGGCCTGCGTGCCTCAGTGCTTCTGAGAAACGATTCTCCTCTGCCATCCTGTATGGGCTTGTAGCATGAGATTAAATGCATGTTATATGCAATGTGTGAGTTATTGCTACCATAGTATTACCTGATCTGCCCTTACTAATACAAGGTGATCTCAGTTCAGAATCCCCCCACCATATACCAAAGATGGTAAGTCACAGCCTTTCTAGCGTCAGTCACTTCATCTTCAAAATGGGAATAACCACAGTGGCTATTTCATGGGCACTGTAAAAAAAATAATAAAATGACAAGAAACCAGTTTTCCATGCTATGTTACAGGCAGCATCCTTAACTTTTTACACACATTTTCTGATTTAGTACCTCACAGTAACTGTTTTGCAGATAAAGAAACTGAGGCAGAGTCAGGATTGTGGCACTTGCCAGAGACCACACAGCTTATAATTAGTAGTGCTAAGATTGCAGCTCAGTGTGGTTTAATTCCAGAGTCCCCACACTTATCCACTGGCAATGTGTGGAAGCACTTAACTCCTAGGACACAATTATCAGAGAATTGTTTTTTTCATTTGGCATGATAAGCTCAATGTCCAGGCCCTCTGATTGTTTGAAGAGCCTTAAAAAAGTATTTCTGGCCAGAAAAATAAATATATTGTTTCTGAAATATTTAACACAAGTGGCAATATCAAATTAATAAATATGAAATTTGGGATAATGTGTTATGGTTTACAACTCCACCACTCAACTCACAGAAATCAAATAAATGTGAGATTTACATGCACTGTAATATCTTTGACATGATGAGGGGAGGCAGGGCTTGTAAAAGTGCTTCAAGTCTAAAACATGCCTTAAAAGGACCCCTTGAATAGAGTTCAGCACATATTAGCTATTCTATTACTTTCATTATTGACCTTAGCTCTGACTAACAGAGACACATCTAAAGCCATTTGAAATTCTGCAGTAAAACAGCAATTGGTCCCCTGAGCCAGTCCCAAATGGGTATCAGCGGCTCACCGTTGAAGTTGGTCCTTTCCCAGACCCAGAGGAGGGGAGCAAGACTGAGCTTCTCCTCTTTCCCCTGAGAGGACAAGTTTACCTCACCCACTGAGCCAGAGGTGGAAACTCTTGTCCTGTGGAAAGCCCCTCCCCAACCCTACCAGGTGTCTGGGAATGGAGTTAAACGAGATGCCCCTTTGGAACTACAGCAAAAAAGTCAGAGGCCTTTGGAATCTGCAGCTGCCTGATAACCACCTCTGCTTCCCAGTGTCTGTTTCTCTAGTCTGGCTGCTTTCTGCAGTTTATAGAATGTATTCAGTCACCCTGGAGGAATGCTTTCTGACCCTGACTCTTAAACCTTGACTCCCCATCTAGGGTTCTACTGCGTAGCCTGGACTATTGTGGCCACTCACTGGAGCACTTTGGATCTGCAGACACTTTCCTTGTCAAAGGCCAAGCTCACAGCTTCTGATGCCAGACCCTCAATTTTGTTCTCTTTAGATTCCAGCCATTTTATCACTGTAACTTATATAGTGGAGTCTTAATGGTTTTCTCAATAGGTTCTACTGCGTAGCCTGGACTATTGTGGCCACTCACTGGAGCACTTTGGATCTGCAGACACTTTCCTTGTCAAAGGCCAAGCTCACAGCTTCTGATGCCAGACCCTCAATTTTGTTCTCTTTAGATTCCAGCCATTTTATCACTGTAACTTATATAGTGGAGTCTTAATGGTTTTCTCAATTGATTTTGAACTCTGATGCAGTGATTTAGTAATAGTAGGTCTTGAGATAAGACAGACATGAATTCAAATCCTTGGTCCATCATTTCTGAGGGCTGACTAAGGAAGTGGGCTTCCCCAGTGGGTCAGCTGGTAAAGAATCCATGTTCAGAGATTGACTGGTTTGATCTTGCAGTCCAAGGGACTCTCAAGAGTCTTCTCTAGCACCACGATTCAAAAGCATCAATTCTTTGGCATTCAGCCTTCTTTATAGTCCAGCTCTCACGTCCATTAATGACTACTGGAAAAACCATAGTTTTGACTATATGGACCTTTGTTGGCAAAGTGGTCTCTGCTTTTTAATATACTGTCTAGGTTCATCATAGCTTTCCTCCCAAGGAACAAGCATCTTTTAATTGCCTGGCTGTGATCATGGTCACTATCCACTGTGATTTTGGAGCTCCTCAAAATAAAATATGTAACTGTTTCCACTCTCTCCCCATCTATTTGCCATGAAGTGATGGGACTGGATGCCATCATCTTAGTTTTTTGAATATTGAGTTTTAAGCCAGTCTTTTCACTCTCCTGTTTCTCCTGTATATCTACAGTGCTATATAGATGATTGTGAAAGTTGAGTACCTAGGTTAACTTTGTTGTGCTTAAGAACTAATTGGACTTGTGAACATACTCTTGGGAGGGAACTTGTTTGTAGGCAGAGGACTCACTCTATTACTTATTCACACATTTAACTTTCAAAGGCCTCTGTGAAGCAGGCAAGTAGGGAGCCCCAGTCCTTATTTCAGGAAGGAGGAAGCAGAGGATGGGACAGGTAGAGAAGCTTGCCCAAAGTCACAGAGTTCATCAGGGTCAAAACTGTAGAGCCTGTAGCACTTGATCTAGAACCATCTCACCCTTTAATCCTCCCTCTGTGTAGGCACGCCTACCCTAACCCTTTCTTTATTCACATGCTCCCATGAAGACAAATTTGATGGAGTCCTCATTCACTCCAGCAACATTTGTAGCCAGTTGGGTACTGTGTCTTTGTTCAGAAAAAAAATATCCTTTCTTCTTAAACCTCAAGTTTAAACCTCAGAGAACTCCAGAGGATTGTGAATCTGGCAACTTTGAAATTGATAAACAATTTGCCTTCATCCTGCAGACTCCAACTTGGGTGATACTACATTGCCCTGGGTCCCCCTGAGAGAGCTAGCAGATTGTAGGCAGGCACATTCACCTTTGTGCCATGCTCCTTCTCTGCCTGGTATATGAGCTAAAGAAAGGTTGAATAAATAAACAAATGGCTGGAGAACTTGCAGTCTAGAGTGAGGTGAAAGTAAAGAAAGTTTGCTGGCTAAAGCTGACTAGTTGACAGCCTCAAATCTAGAGGGTTTATTAAATTCAATGGAAATCAACACATGTAGCACAGAGCCTGGCCCACATAAGCTCTCAACACACATTAACTTTTGTTACTACTAAGCTTACAGGCCATGAGACACATGTCTTCATTCTCTCCCTTCACTAGTCAGGCAGATTAACAGTACTCTACTTTGTATGACTGGAAATCTGTAAACAATAAATGCTGGAGAGGGTGTGGAGAAAAGGGAACCCTCTTACACTGTTGGTGGGAATGCAAACTAGTACAGCCACTGTGGAGAACAGTGTGGAGATTCCTTAAGAAACTAGAAATAGAACTGCCATGTGACCAGCAATCCCACTGCTGGGCATACACACTGAGGAAACCAGAATTGAAAGAGACACATGTACCCCAATGTTCATCACAGCACTGTTTATAATAGCCAGGACATGGAAGCAACCTAGATGTCCATCAGCAGACGACTGGATAAGAAAGCTGTGGTCCATATACACAATAGAGTATTACTCAGCCATTAAAAAGAATACATTTGAATCAGTTCTAATGAGGTGGATGAAACTGGAGCCTATTATACAGAGTGAAGTAATCCAGAAAGAAAAACACCAATACAGTATACTAACACATATATATGGAATTTAGAAAGATGGTAGTGATAACCCTGTATGCAAGACAGCAAAAAAGACACAGATGTATAGAACAGTCTTTTGGACTCTGTGGGAGAAGGTGAGGGTGGGAAGATCTGAGAGAATAGCATTGAAACATGTATATTATCCTATACGAAATGAGTCGCCAGTCCAGATTCAATGCATGAGACAGAGTGCTCAGGGCTGATGCACTGGGATGACCCAGAGGAATGGGATGGAGAGGGAGGTGGGAGGGGGGTTTAGGATGGGGAACACATGTAAACCCATGGCAGATTCACATCAATGTATGGCAAAAACCACTACAATATTGTAAAATAACTAGCCTCCAACTAAAATAAATAAAAAACTAAAAAAAAAAAGATCTTTAAAGATAAAATACGTGTGAAAATGCCCTGAAAATGGGCCAAGTGTAGTCAAAATTTATGGCATGACTATTTTACTTTTCTTATGATTATTTATTATTAACATGATCTATTCTTATCATATAATGACCTTGTGGCCACAACAATAAATCTTCCATGGAACATTGCTAAACAACCAGCTGACTGCATTTGGAAGAGAACTTCTTAGGATGGTCCTATGTCTTGGGTCCTGTACCCTTCTGCTGCCTGGTGACACCCCTTTCTCCAGGTTAATGGGGCACAGACTCCATCCTACTGAGATCATCCTTCTCCCCAGGGTCTGGATATCTGGGTGTGGTTTGACAGGCTACAAGTTCCGAGGACCATGGTCACACAAGGAAATAGACTTAATTCGGGTCACAGTATAGCTCCTTGAGCTCAGGATAGGAAGTCTTCCACACTCATGGAGCTTGAGCTGAAATTTGAATTATTATAGGAAAAATCCTGACTCCCCTCTAACCCATTATCCAGAAATAACAAGTCATTCAGGGGGCAGTGGTTCTCAAACGTTACCAAGCATCACCAAAATTACCCAGGGACCTTGTTAAAACAGACTTCTGGGCTCCACCCCCAGGAATTCTGCAGAAGGTCTGGGATGGGTCAGAGAATTGGCATTTCTAATGAGCTGGACCACTGCTGGTCTAAGAGAATCATAATTTGAGAATCACTGGCCTAGTACTAGGAGCACAGGGTTTGGAATAGAATTAAGATGCTATGTTGAAATCTTAGCCACTTACTAGCTGCCCGCCGGGGCGAGTTAGCTGAATCTCTCTGGGTCTCCATTTCTGCATCTGTCAGATGGGTTGTTACATAGTTTAAGTGTGATCATATTAACTTAAAGGGTTTTTGGTGATGATTCAATGAAAAAATGCATGCAAAGTATTTTGCACAATGCTGAGCACACTGTCAATGTTCAGGGTTAGCCAGAACAATCATCATGATTGTGTGTGTGCATGTTATTATACTTCTTACTGCAAAACTACTGGCATCGCAGTTTCCCTCATTAGACTGTGAGCAGCTTCAGAGCAGTAGTCTTGTCCTATTCATTTCTGCATCCCCAGTGCTGAGGACAATACCCTACATGGAGGAAGAGCCCTCTGTAGAAACTCATTCATTCACTCAGTTATTTATTCATCCAAGTGATAAATTCTTACTGAGCCTTTGCTCTGTGTGAGACCCAGGCTAGACTCTGGGGAATACGGTGACCAAGAAGCAGCAGATCCTGTCCTTGTGGAGTTTGCACTGAGTGGGTGAGAGAGACATTAATTAATATGATTAAACAAGCAGAATAGTTACTAATTACAAAAAAAACTACTTTGAAGGAATAAAAATGACTAAAGTAGAGGGCTATTAGAGATTTCCATTGGGTAGAGTGTTCAGGGAAGTTCTCTCTGAGGAAATAACCTGTGAGCTGAGATCTGAACCATGAGATCTAAGAGGAGGGCACAGCCAGTGTAAAGACCATGAGGCAGGAAGCAGCTTGGCCTGTTCAAAGGATGGAAAGAAGGCTCAGAAAACTAGAATCTAGTTCCATGAGTGAAAATAAGAGATGAGGTTAGAGGATTGTTGTGATGGGTTCATGGAAGACCTTGTAGGTCAAAGTACAGAGCTGTTTTTCTTTAAGAGTTAAATGACATGTTTAGCTTAATATTTTCAAAAAGTCATATTAGCTTCTGGGTGGTACATGGCCTGGAGAAAAGGAGACAAGTTAAGAGGTTAATGCAGGGACATAGGAAGAGTGTGTTGGTATGAAATATAAAAAACAGCAGTGGAGATTGGGGAAAAAATAGTGATTGGGTTCAAAATATGTTATGCAGCTAGTGCTGACAGATTTGCTGATGAACTAATGTGGGAGTAGAGGAAAGACGAGGAAAAGACCACTCTAGGGACGTAATGAACACATCTCCAGCTGTGATCTCTTTATAAGAAGCTGCCACAGCTACTTAACTTTCCATCTGCTCACATCTCATCCCTGCCTCCCTTACCCAATCCAGCCCCTCCCTTTTTTAGGGCCCAGGGGCCTTTCTGAGGCTCCTAGAGGGTCCCTGCCCTGATTTCTGAGGTTCTGCAGCCTAGTGCTGATGGTTACTCTCCCAGAAGCCCAGATGTCTCACTCCCTCCAAGCCAGGAAGCACACCCTCTGTGGGGCAGTAGCAGGGCAGCCAGTCAGCAGGCAGCAGATGCCAAAATAAGGCCACACAGGCACTCTAGGGATCCGGGACGCTGGCAGGAAACTGAAAACGAATTCAGCTGAATATTAAGAGAGAATTGTTGCCTTGCTGGTCTGGCCTCCTGGAGCTGATGGGAGTGGCAGAACCATGAAAAACACAGAAAGCATCTTCCTGGCCTGCCTGGTTTCCCAGTTGGTTGCTGAGGACAACATGTTCTTTGATAGATGCTGCAAAGAAGGGAATCCAACCCCACAGCCTGCCTCCCTCCCAGCCCCTGCATCTCTCGTGCCCAGTCTCTCTCGCCTTTTCACCAGTCCCAGGATCCAGTCATTAAAGCCAAGCCAAGGTTTCTCTTATTCTTTCCCCATAATATGGTAATTCATGCTGCAATCAGTAGAATATTTTTCATCAGATATAAGGTCATGCTCAGTTTTTGTGTTCGATTCGTATTTTTCAGTTTTTTTCCTTTCAGTTGCATGGGAACACTGAAGTGCCGGTCCAGGGAGGATCCATCAAGCCCATCATAACACTCCTGCACGCCGCTCAAGTGCTTTGATAGGGTCAAAGTGTGTACACAGTTCTCTTTCACAGAGGGGAATCTGGAAGCAGGCAGCCTTGTTGCTTCCTCCCTCCAGCCCCCCGTTAGGCTCTCCAGCTCACGTGATTCCAGGGGTAGAAGAGACCTCAGAGACCAGTCCACACCCCAGAGAAGGGAGTCTCTTACGCCAAGGCCACACAGTGAGCTAGCAGTGTACAGACTCAGATCTAGGAGGTGGGTGACCTTTTAGAATCATCTTAAACTTTTCTAGGCCTTTGTTTGCTCATTGGTAAAATCACACCATCATCATCATCATCATCATCATCTTCTCTCTTTCCTCAGAGGGACTGGTATACATGAATGGTGAGTATTTCTTTTAACGCAAATGCTCCAAACTTAGGTCTTACAAGTAGATGGTCCTAAATAGTTACTCATCTGATGTAAAAGTAAAGGAAATGGTTACAGTTTTATGCTTCAGAAATGGATATGGTAGATTGTGATTCATCTTCTCAACTGTGCATCCATTCATCTGCCTGCTACCCAGTGGCCATCTTTCAGACACTTTATGCCTAGTAAAGGCCATGCTAACTTGTTAAAAACTGGTTTAAAAAAAAAAAAGTGTTGGCCTTGGCCCTGGCAAAAATGTGAGATGCAACAAGAGAGACAGTCTTGTAAAAACTCACCACAACATGATGTGTTCTGAGCAATAATGGCTGAAAAATGATGCAATTCTGTTTCGGTCAGAGCATGGGACCTGCATAGCCAGGAAAGCCTTCCTTGAGGTCAGTAGGTTTTCATCTGGGGCTCAAAAGGTGATGAGGAGTTTGTTAGGCCTGCATAGCCAGAGTCTAGAGGAGTACTACAGCAAGTGTTTGGGTGGGGGGACCGGAGAGGGGAGGTGGTAGTGGGGGACCCTAAGAGTCGTTCCGTAGTTTTGAGAAGCTCTAAGCTCATGTTTACTAAGTATCACAAGGCCTGTGCTCAACTTTTCACAAGCAATTCTTCTTTTCGTGCGTGTGAAGGCCATTCAGGATAAGGATGGTTACTGACCCCATTTGATGGCTATAAAACTGAAACTCGGAGCTATTATCTAATTTTGTCCAAGGTTTTACAGATGAGATGTAGCAGATGTGGAATTCAGGAGATATATGACACCAAAGTCTGGGTTCGTAGTTGCTACTCTTTAAAAAAAATTTTTTTATTATGGTAAAAGCCACCTAATACATAGCATTTTAATCATATTTAACTGTACAGTTCAGTGACACTAAATAGATTCACATTGTTGTACAGCTCTCACTGTCATCCATCTCCTGAACTTTTCACCTTCCTAAACTGAAACTCTGTCCCCATTAGACACTAAGTCCCCATTCCCCCTCCCCACCCCTGCCCTCTGGCCCCTGGCATCTGCCAGTGTACTTTCTGACTCTATGGATTTAACTATTCTTGCTACCTCATATAAGTGGCATCAAATAGTACAGTATCTACACCTACTATATATTAGAATGCATTTTTAAGGTTAACTTAATATGAGATAGGATAGAAAGCCCAGAGATAAACCAGTGTACCTATGGCCAATTGAAAGTAAGCAAAAGTGAAAGTCGCTCAGTCATGTCTGACTGTTTGTGATCCCATGGACTATATAGTCCATGAAATTCTCCAGGCCAGAATAGTACAGTGGGTAGCCTTTTCCTTCCTTAGGGGATCTTCCCGACCCAGGAATCAAACTGGGGTCTCCTGCATTACAGGCGGATTCTTTACCAATTGCGCTGTCAGGGAAGCTCACATGGTCAATTGGTCTATAACAAAGAAAGCAAGACTATACAGTGGAGAAAAGATCATCTCTTCAAAAGGCGGTGCTGGAGGAGGAGGGGTGGATCTTGATGGCTACATGTAAAGGAATGAGATCAGAATGCTCCTGCACACCATACACAAAAATAAACTCAAAGTGGATTAAAGACCTAAATGTAAGGCTGGAGACTATAAAACTCTTAAAGGAAAACAGGAGGAACACTCTTTGACATAAATCAGCACGATCTCTTTTGACCCACCTCCTGGAGTAATGAAAATAAAAACATAATTGCTACTCTTTATGGTTCTTTGTTAAAAAGGGATCTGGGGGGGCGAGGAAAATGAGACTGTGGGATGGTTGGGCCATGGAGGGGAACTTGAAGGAAAGAGAGAATCTGTGAGTTCCCAAGATCATGTGGCTAATCGGTGACCACACTAAGGCTTATGTCCAACAGTCCTATTTCCATCTTGCCTCCGGACCACATTGCAGCTCACTGACTAGGAACAAATGAAAAGACCAGGATAGAGGGTGTCAGAAAAACGTCAATTGTCCTCCTGAGAAAGCACCAAATATCCTGCGTATCTCCTCTGCTGTTCTGCTTGTTAGGTTTTCCCGGGGATCTGAGTGGGCGGGGAAATTCAGAGTATTTGTGGATAGCAGATGTGGATATTTTCTTGGTCTAGTGAGATGAAGAGAAGTGGGAAGAGACTGGGCACAGGGCCAGCTCTCAGCAGAACTGTCAGAGGCGAGGTCTAGTCTGCAGGACTCCCTCTGGTTCCCCAAGGTACCACCCTCTACCCTTTTGCTTAAGTTTCAGTTGGATTCCTATCCACCATCTAAGTGGTTTCACTCTTGTGGGAAGAACACCCCAATGATCCATTGTGTTAGTCTGCTCAAGCTGCCAAAATACCATGGGTTGGGTGGCTTACGTGACAGAATTTTATTTTTTCATGGTTCTAGAAGTCTGAGATCAGGGTGCTGACATGATTGAGTTCTGCTAAGAGTCCTCATGCCGGCTTGCAGATGCCAAGTGCTAGGATATAGCCTCTTATAGAGGACACTCATCCCACCGTGATGTCCCCACCCTTATAACCTCATCTAAATCTAAAGTTCTTTGTAATCCTCCCACTCGAAACATTAGCACACACGTTGTTAGGAATTCAGCATACAGATTTTGGAGGGACACGGTTTAGTCCATAGCACTGGTTCATGGCATTAGTGCCATGCTCAGAAAGATTTGTCTTGATTGGTCAAGGATGCTGAGAGGGCGTATTTGAAGCCCACAGATGCCTTTAGTGGTACCTTGGGCATTATGTCACCAGGGTGGAGGTGGTTGGGTAATTCTGAAAAAGAGCCAGATTTCCAATAGTCATGTTCAAACGATGACTCTCCACCACCAGGCAGTCCCGACTCTTAGAACGGGCTCTGCTATGCTGAACTAAGATCTGTCAAACTAGACCTCCCTTTCACTGGGTTTTGTTTGGCTTCTTACTTACACTGCAGAAGACATTAGCACAGCTCTTTCTAAAGGAGGCTGTTTAGATGTTTGGGGTGTGATTGAGTCATACTTAAGTCTACGACTTTCCTTCTCAGAGAATTCTTGCTGGGCATACCTTCCAGGCCCCAGACCACCTGAGGACTTGTGTGCTTAGTCACTCAGTCGTGTCTGACTCTTTGTGACCCT